>PVKH010031680.1:0-12283 GCA_004027955.1 Chaetophractus vellerosus
AACGACGAGCTGGGAAATTCTCTCCGAATGTTGAAATCAGTTCCCTTTTACAAGCAGTCAACTGAATGGATAACAGCGTCATCCATTCTTCATCCAATCTTGCTGATTGATGCAGATGCAATTAGCCCCAGGCTTGCTGGACCCAACAGCTGGGCACAATTACCTGGCCGAGTTGACACATTAGCCTAGCCATCACAGACTTGATTTCATGCCTAAATAAATACTGAAGGAATACCAAAAGTATGTCAATATATATGGTGTTTCCAGACCACATGCATGAGTTTTGTGGTATTTTGCTGTATGAAACAACTTCCTAACAATAACTCAGAATCATTTGTTTGTTAAAAAGATTCTCCCCTTTTACTTAGCCAGAATTTCACAAATATTATCAGTGAAAATCTCTTATGTATTGGCTACTTAAAGAAGGGCAGGAAAAGCCAGAAATTGTTGTGATAATTTATTAGCTTCTTAATCTGGCTTGGAAACAGTCACTTTTTCATTTACCAATTTGTCACCAAATGATAATAGGACATCAAACATGTACAAGCCATTACTTTATTAATAAATGCCAGTGACACTAAAGGGCACATGACTTATAAGAGGATTCCAATATAGTATATTGAGTGCTATGATTAAAAGATACACAGGGTAATATAGGAGCATGAATGTTATTTATGAAGGGGTTAGAGCAGTTCCTGAAGAAGTGACATTTGAGCCAAGGCTAGAGAGTATGGAGTGTTTAGGAAACTGTGAGTAATTAAGAATAATTAAAATTCAGAGTAAATGTAAGGAAGTCTTGATTTGTTGAATTTCAACAAATGATAATTATGTAACAAGAGGACCAGAACGGTTTTAACAGATAACATAGTCCAAAGCTCTCATTTTACTTATAAGCAAACTAAAGCCCTCTTATATAGGTGCCCAGAGTCTTACAATGAGGACGGCTATTACACCAGTGATGACGTCCTTAAACTGAGAACTAAGTAAAAACATCTAAGCGCAGTCACCTTAGAAACCTCTAACCTTAGTGTGAAAGATTTCTATCATCTGCTCTGCCACATAATATAATAATTGCTAAGAGAAAGCACCACTAGCTGATCTGAATGGTGTCCACACACAAATGTCAAAATTTATAAACTGCCTCTCGTTAGGTAATGTATGGGTTGATCACAGGACACTGTAGATAAAACTGTTTAACACATAAACACCAATTAACTCACTATTAATCTTAGCCTTTCCTCCTCTTAAACCCGGCTCCTGTTCATTAAACTCAATAAAAAATTGAGATGCAGCAGCTCTTAAATGAAAGGATTCTTCTAAATCCCTGCAGATGTTTATTAAACAGTAGATAAAATCTTTATCGTCTACAAGGCATTAATACGTTAACTATGGGAAACCAATAAAATATTAGCATTCTACCACAAAGCCAAAATGAAATATAGATTTAATTCAAGACATACAAAATGCCAGTAAATAAAATACTATTTTGCTGCCTGACCCCAAATTGCACACAAATCATCCACAGGTTAGTTTCCATGATGTTACATATCAAGAAATAGTGGGGCCAGCTGTATAGCCCAGTGGATAGGGCGCCGGTTTACCACATGGGAGGCCCTGGGTTCGGTCCCCGGGGCCTCTCGGGATAGGCTGACGGCTTGAGAAGGCAAAGCCGCCATGGGCAGGGCAAAAGCCACACGGGCAGGGCAAAGCCACCACGGGCAGAGCAGAGCCGCCCACAAGTGGGGCAAGCCGCCCTCGAGTGGGCAAGGCCGCCACTCACCAGTGAAGCTGACTCGGTGCTTCACCGCAGCGGGTGGCGGGGGGGACAAAAAGCAGAAATAAAAAATAAATCTTAAAAAAAAAAAAAAGAAATAGTAATGGTCCTTGACAGGTACTAGAATTTTGTTGTATAAAATTTTACTTGGAATAGGTGTGCTATAAGCTTAGGCTTTAGAAAATTTTCTAAATTCTAATTATCAAAATTTGAGTTATTTTTAACAGCTTTGGAAAAACTTAGAAATGATTCACTTTATGAAACAATTCACTGTAGGATTTCTTAAAAATAGCAAGTTCATTAAAAATTCAAGAAACTCTGACTTATGTAACTTTAGAATCATTAATTACACAAAGGTAAACAAAATTTAAAGACATTTCTTAATGGCTGTTATACTAGGATTTTATCTTATTTTTTTTAAAAACTGCAAGAGACTTGAAAATGAAAAGAATTAATATATCTATGTTAAAGTATAGAACACTGAGTTAGAAAGGTTGGGGAACCATCAGACTAGATGACCTTTAGGGTTCTTTACAAACCTTGAGATTACATTACTTACAAATATTTTGTACACATTCAGGGTCTAACCACCCAACAAACTGAAAGACTAAAAGCATTATTTCTATAAGATAAGTGAAGGTCCTGTTCTCTAGTGCTACGCACTCACATTGCCAAGTTAGAGAAATATTTTTTGCTTCCACTTAAGTGGGAATTTGGGGAACTGGCTTTCACGTAAGCACCAATTATTGCAGAGGTGACAGGGAGGCAGGGGTGAGAAGTGGAATGGCTGTATATTATTATTTTGGTTCTCTTACCCAAAGTTATCATAAATGGCATTTTCCAGTAAGTCAGGTAATTGTTAACAATTTCCCTAGCCTGGCAGTTCATGTACATCAATGGTTCTCAATTCTATTAGACCCAATGCCCCTTTGCTATATAAAAATTTATACATATACATTTGTTTTAATGTCTCCTTTTCTATCTTGAAATGAAACTCACAGATATTTAACTTACAGAATTTCAAAAATATCAATGAAATACCCTAACAGTAATATAAACAAAAAATAAAATGAAAGTAATTAATAATAAAATACATATTTTGATATGTATATGTTCAGGAATGGCTATGCTACAAGACAATGAAGTAACCAGAAGCTTACACCTACTTATAATGATTGTCTTTACATTTAAGAGAAGAAACCATTTCATACACAAATGCAGGAAAGAAGTACAGCAAAATGATTTTTGGAAATGGTTCTCAACAATACAAAATATAATTATCTCTTGTTTACAAGGTGGCTACATTTCTGGATTTCAGTGTTTATTTTAACTATATAAAAATATTTCAATTATATATAAAAACTGAGCTAGTTACTAGGCACCAATAATTATACACAGTTTTATTTCCCATTTTCACAAGTATGTCATACATGGAACATCCAAAAACTACGTAGGAACTGCATATTTCTTAATGTAAGATGCCCTGTGCACTTACATTAAGATGTCTAGGCATCTCCGGCTGCTGACCACTAAATCACTGAGACAAACTAAAATGCTCCACAAAAACCCAAAATGTCTCTTAGGGGTTAGTACCACCCACTGAGAACCACTGGTCTATATGTACTTTCAGTACCTATGTGCACACTAAGTTAATAGATTTTTGCTCTGGGTTTAGGGGTAGCTGGGCCACTACTGACCCTTGATCTCAATCAGGCTAAAGTCTCTCTGATATGAGGAGCACTCTTTATTGAAAAGCTTAGCACACTTCTATCCAGAAACTTCTAATAAGAAATTTTATCTAAAACTGTTCATTAAACAAAGAGAAGAGGGCAATAAAGCTAATTTTACATGTATAGTGGAGAATAAAGATAGCTGAACTGATAATCACAGGTACTAGTATACCCTCACTTTAAGCAAAGCCTAAGTAAAACTAGGGATTTCCATCATACATTAAGTAGGCAGTCACTTAGCATGAAAAAATTCGCAGAATAAAGGAAAATGATCACAGGATTCCTTTGAACATAAAAACTCTGAGATAAAATGCCATTTAAAAATGAATAAATAAATTAACAAATGAATAGTCATTCAATTTCTACCCTGACATATTAATTTAACCAACAATATCTATAAGAAATCAATATTCCAGTTTTTAAAATCTTACGTTTAACTTCCTTTATTTCTAAAATGGGCAAAAATTTTGCCTTCTCCATGAACCAGCATCACCTCACGATTAAAAAAAAAAAAAAGCAAAAGTTTGTGCTTAACTAAACACTTATGGTTGGTAAAATAAATCATGTTTCAGTGTTCTGATTTATAACTGTTCCTACAAATAAATTTTGGCAAAATGTGGTATCTACATTTTATGATGTGATGTGAGATAAATTTTTGAATCGGTTTTAAAGCAACATACCAGCTCTAAAAGGCTTTATGATTCACATGAAGTGTAGGCCTTATTAAATAGCCCCAGAACAGAAGTACTATCTTCTGTTATCAAACAGAAAATTCTGGTGCTGATAAAAAAACAAACAATCCGCACACATGCAAAAAAAACCCCAACATGTGATCTGAAAAACACATCTAATACAAATTTCCAAGCATATGCCAAATATGTAACACAAAACTTTTCACTTACTTGGTACTAGGCAGCTTTTGAAGGGCTTTGTCTAGGATGAGAGATGGAGCACTCTTCCTCCTTTCTGCTAGTGTTTTCATTTTCTGTCAGGGGAAAAAAATTCAAAGTGAAGACCACATGGCTTGTAAAACAAATAAATGCCAATTTTCATTCCAAGCAACAAGTTTCATATTGTCTTTCCTTGCTTATCAAGGAGCTTATTATCTCATTAAGGAGACAACACCATAATGTCTAAAATAAGAAAGTGTCAAAAAGTGGTATGGACAGTGAGTAATTTTATGGTCAAAGAATAAGGAGTGTAATGTTGACCAGAGTGTTGAGAAAAGCATCATGTAACTATTATCATCAATTACAGTTAACAGATACATTGCTTACTATGTGCCAGACCCTAGTCTAAAGGTTTGGCATGTATTATCTCATTTCTACTGTCAAATGTCATTAGGGTAGGTACTACTATCCCTATTTCACAGCGGGGATAGGTCCCAAGCTGGGCTTCAGGAAAAAACAGGATATGGAGAGGTCAAGTAAAGGGAAGAAAACAACAGTTAAAGCAAAGGCATAGAGACTAATGATTCTTACAAAATCATCTACTCAACCTTTAAATTTTGTTTTAAATTAAAAACATACATTTGGAAATCCTTTCTTCAAAAGAGATTTTTGCTGTAATAATCAGGTGGTATATAAACATAGGATAACTGGGATAATTCAGGCATTCTGTTTCCATTGACCTAAAATTTGTGTTAAATCTGGTTTTATTCAACTTGAATTATCCAGATACTTTCAAAATCAACCTTATATATTTAACACCTCTAGATATAGACAGAAGGTCTGCCATTGGAGATGTATGAGTAAACTTAATTCACAAACAGCTATGAGTGAAGTTCAGGCTTGTCACCAATGCCATTCTTATGATATACCCTCTCACACTCTTCTGGCCAGAGGTCCTACCACTGCCTGAGGGCCTAGACCAGCCAAGTACGGGAAATGAATGCTGCCCTAAGAGGAACCATGTAACACTAACGAGCTGGATCAGTATCAGTATCCCATTACATGATTCATAAAGGAGTTGCTTCTTAGCTAGTGAAATATGGAAGAGAGGAATAAACACCCAGTTAGAGGAAATGAATACTGGACTTTTTTCCTAAAATTCACCATCCCCTCAGAGATTTCTCTCAAATTTTTGTTCTCATCAATGCCTTGGCCTCAGAATACCATACATCTCATTCAGAAGTTATTAACCATGAAGCAGCTTCAAGGCAGGTTAAACCGAATAAAATTTTTTTGCATGATATAAAGTTTGATGCCTTCCTTCTGGTGAGAGAGCCCACAGCTTTTGTCAGTTTCCCAAGAAGAGTATGTAATCTTTACCAACCCCAGTGACTCCAACAATAACCTAGTTTATATAATACACTGTAGCTTGCAAACCCCATCCCACTGTTTCCAATAGCTGATACCTCTTAGGAGCCTAACCCCTAGGTACCTAACATCCTGAGGCTAGCATGACTAAAGTTGCTGCAGGGAGAAGAGGAATCTGGAAGGCAAGTATTCGTATTGCAAGCTCTGATGGCCCTTCCCAATTTGAAGAGTTTGATGCTGGAAGATTGGATTGATTTTACTAAGAAAGGTGGCAGGTTTTTTTTTGTTGTTGTTTGTTTGTTTGTTTGTTTGTTTTTGGTCTGTCATATGTATCAAGATATATTCCAGATTTTTTGCAGGATTCAGTTTCAGTTTCAGGGATGGGCTTGACTCCTACTCCCTATCCTGCTTCCCTTTATTCAGACCTATTTATTACTTTGAAATCTTCCTAAGCCTTCCAGCTTTACCTGGCACCCTTCCTCTCTGCCTGCTTTGACCTTGAGGGTATGCCTCACCTGCCCAGTTGGGGCAACAGTCTTACACCTATCTCAGCCATCTTACTTCTGTTGCCTCTAGCCCCCTGACATCATTGTCAGCAAGATCCAAGCTCCTAAACTAGATCTTCATTAGTACATGATTCCTAGTCCTGAGCTCCTTGGCTTTCAGATTTTTGAAGAATTTAGAAAGGTTTCAAAAGACAGCCACAAAAATGATTTTAAATGTTGAGAAAAGAAAGGGTCTATGAGAAAAGTAAATGATTTGAAATTCTTCATTTAGAAATAGTAATAATCTCTAAATTTATGCAAAGTTATGCAAATTACAGAGGTTAGTATGTGTCTTCAAGGAAGATAAGGCAAACAGAAATGGGGCTAAACTGTAGAGTGGAATCCAGGTTGATCTTGGGTGTGGTTTTTGAGAAATTTACAAAAGCTGTGAACTAATTTTTCAACACAAGTATGAATTATTTAAGATTCATGGACCCAGATTTTAAAAACCTTCTGATATAAGGAAATCTTATGACAGTGATGGCAGTTAATCGTGGGAATGGACAATAAAGAAAGGTGCTTTCAAAATAGGAGTTTTTCATGGGAACCTAATGTAGAGGATCATTTGTAAACATAGGGATCAGACTATGTTTTCAGAATTAAAACTGTCAGATATATGAAGAGTCAAATGCTGAATAGATCCACTTCATTTAGTTGATCTACCTCATCAGATTGAAGAGAATTCAATCAAACTACAGGCAGAATATTGTTTTTATTTGAAGTACTATTATTTGTACTTAGACTTACTCTACAGCTAATGAGATATACAACGAAGACAGCTCAGTCACTTATTTGGGACTCCATTTCCATATCTATAAAATGGGAAAACTTGGAAAATAGTCCCTTAGCTTGTTCTATTTCTGATATTCTCATGTTAAATGTCCACCAAAAATTTGCCCTATATATGGAAGAATATAAATACTACATGCAGCATACATTTAGGATTAACAGGACTCATTTCTCTTGTAAGTAATAAAAAACGTCTTAAGAGCAGCCAATATAACCAGGGGCTTAATAAATAGATTTAGGTATTAATTCATTCAAAATACACATGTCTGTTTTCCTATACTTGAGCAGAAGAAAAAGGGTCATTGATGACTTCAAAACAATTCACTGATCTATCACAGACTCTGTTTTCAGGCAATAAAGATGTGGATTTTCTTCTTGTTTATAACAACTATGTGAAATTCAATACACAGAAATAGAATGAGACTGCTGATTCTTTTACAAATATATACTAGTACAAACTTGTCAGGACAGGTTGAGATTATGCTTATCTGGCACCAACAAATTTCATAATTGTTCACTGACAAGGAAAACTATCTGACTCTTTGCCTCACAGGAAAAGGAAGGGAAGCTCAAAAGAGTATATGTTTTGTTAGCTTAAAAATCACAATCCACAGTGTGATTTTTCAGAATGCCCAAGTGCTTGATGTTCATATCTAGATGACTAGTGTATACCATTCTAAAACTGAGTAATTTTTAAAAAGGGATTCTTTTTTTTTCACTGATAAACTACACATTAGACAAAAAAAAAATCAATTGCATTAATCTTTTCGCAATGACTTTGTGGATAAAATATCATTTACCGAGTCTTAAGCAGCCAAAAAACTAAACAAGAATTTTGTGTGAGCTAAAAAACAAACATGAAGCAGCATCTACCCTCCCAGCAAGGGGGGAAAGGTGGGGAGGAGCTTGGAAAAAGTTGTAAAAGGGAATAAATAGCAATTAAAATTTTAAGAGTGTCTTTTCACTAACAACCATTTATTAGGGAAGTATAACATGAACACTAGAAAGAAATTAGATCTTTGATTTTCTATGCTATGTCCTCTGTAGCTCTTTCAGTATTGTAGGTCAAAAAGTCTATTTTGCCCAAGAGTAAGTGAATATAGAAATGATAACTGAAGGTGAGAACCAAATGTCTGTCATTCATTTTTTTCTTTTATATTTTTATAATAGCACAAAACTGCAGCAATTATTACCAGGTAATCTACAAGGTGCTTTCTATTTTGGGTCTTTTTTAATTAGTTGGATTAACTGTCTTCACTATCCTTGGACTCCCAGCTTACTTAATATATTAGGCTTCATTTACAGAATTTCATATTATATTATTTATCTGTCCACCCTTTTCTAGTAGGAGGGACTATATCTTCTTTCCCAGCTTTCTCTCTTCCACAATTATTTCCTGAATCTTTATAGTAGGCCTATCTTTGCATTCCTAAAGCCTAGTACAATGCTTGGCACAAGCTACATATTCAGTAAATGAAGATTTTCTATAATTTTTAAAAATCCACCCATTTTTCACACCCCCACCATCATCCCCAAACACTCACAGAAAAACAAACAAACCCTTAAGAGGCTGTGCTGGAATGCGATCAAGGAAAATGTAAGTATTTGCTATGGAACTGAACAGAAAGAGTCATCCCTGTACAATGCAAACTACATCTTTTGAACAGCACTGACATTTACCAAAATTTGAGCACATGGTAAGCATCTGTCTAATGAGTATTTAAAAAGTTAATTACCCTTCAATAAATGGTGCTGGGACAACTGGATATTATACACTACTTCATTCCACATACAAAAGTTATCTCAAAATAGATCAAAGATATAAATATAATAGCTAAAACTGAAAAAAAAACTCTGAAGAAAATATAGGCATATATCTTCATTAACTTTGATTAGGAAATGGTTCCTTACATATGACACTAGAAGCACAAGCAACAAGAGGGAAAAAACAGATAAATTGGACAATGTCAAAATTAGAAACCTTTGTGCTTCGAAGGACACCAAGGAAGTGAAAGCAATCTCAGAACGGGATAAAAATTTTGCAACTCATATATCTAATAAGGGACTTGTAACTAGAATTTATAAAGAACTATTATAACTCAATAATAAAAAATGAATAACTCAATTTAAAAATAGGCAAAGGATCTGAATATACAGTTCTCTAAAGAACATATACAAATGGCCAATAAGCACATGAAAAGATGCTCAAGATCATTAGCCACCAGGGAAATGCAAATCAAAACCATACTGAGATACCACTTTACACCAACAAGCATGGCTATAATTGAAAGGAAAGATTATAACAAGTGTTGGTGAGAGAAATTGGATCTTTATACACTGCTGGTAGGGAGGTAAAATGGTATAGCTGCTTTGGAAAACAGTTTGGCAATTCCTCAAATAGTTAAACATAGAGTTACCCTATGATCCAGCAATTCTACTCCTAGCTACATACTCAAGAGAAATGAAAACAAAAATGTGTGCCCAAATGTTCCAGCCATGATTATTCCCTTTCAGCAGCACCCTGGAGTAAGCAGGATCAATCACCAATGCTCTCTACCTAATAATCACATACAGGGCAGTGCTTCACCAAATTTTTCACATGATAGCCCAATTACAAGATTGTATCTTTTTGTACAACCATGGCACGTCATGATACACAAAGGGGCTCTCAGGCTTCCCCAGTACCCAGCCACTTGCCTGAGGGCTAAGGTGCTGAATGTATCAGAACATCTATAATGGTTGGGAAGCCCTGCCTTAAAGCAGCCCCTCACTTTTCTCATGCAGAGGGGAAGAGTACTGTGATCAAATCCAAAAAAATTCACAGTAAAAAAGTATGTTAAGTGAGAATATAAAACAGGTCCAGATATATATCTACATTCAGTAGCAAACACTACTTAGAGGAAGAGGGTCAACTCAGGAATAGAAGAGAGAATACTCCAGGGTATAAATTAGGACCTAGGTAAACAGGGAAAGCAAAACGTTAAGGAGCAGCCAGGCTTTCCAGAACTTTGAAACATGAGCTGACGTGGACACACATTCATTCCACTTTTCGAGTCCACATACAAGTGACCAGATATCCAGATAAAGGCTTTAACATTTCAGTTGTGCCATGTGACAACTGTCTATCAAAATTAGGTCAAGGCTGCTCAGTGCACCACTGACATATAGTGCTGATGGGGCTATTTCTGGTGTTGGTTGGATGTTTTTAATCTAAACTTGTTCCAGATAAAGAAAATAAGACTGAAACAAAATTATAAAATAAACTGGGCTGTGTTGTCTACAGGCTCCATTATTGGTAGCTAACAGAAGGCAATTACTTCTGCCCCCTTCCCAGCCTCCCACATTATGGCTAAGTCTCCCATAAGTAAACAAAAACTGAAGGTCACTCCCATCCTACTTTACTTCAGAAAGCTGCTGCTTACCACTACCAAATTCAGAATTTACTCTGCAGGCTTTCTGAACACCTTAAAACCTCCAGCACCCTTGTGATCTTGACCATGTGTGACACCAACAGAAAGAACAAGAAAGCAAACTTTCCCCTCAGTCAAAGTTTATTTTAGAGGTTTATACCAAGAGTCTCTGGTGACATGAGGGTATGAGTCACAAAACCCCATCAAATCACTATAAAATGTACATATATTTCCTCAAAGCACTGTGTATATGAGTGTGTATATGTATGTATACATACCTATATAACTTTGATATTACATATATTTACTTTTGTAGACAATTTATCGTTTATGTTTTCATGGCAATTTAAACTGAAATCTAGTATATTTTTAGTTAGTGATATCTTCTAGGAAGGAAAGTTTTATAATTACATATTTTTAAATAAAATTTTTGCGGTCCTACAAGGCACAATTTGCCTTTACTCGGAAAAGGACAGCCACCAAATCCTGAATGGGAGGATAAGAACTGTGAAAGAATTGAGACACCTAAATTGTTTAAATTGGAGAGGATTTCATTTTCTGTAGGTACAATCAGTTAGTTGGCTCATGTCTCTTCAGTCTATTGAACATGTTCCACCTTTTGTCCTGTAGATCTTTCAACAAAGTACAGCAGTGGGAGACTGCTGAAATCACAGAGAGTAATAAATTGCTTCATGACAATCTTTACTTCAAAACCTAAAGCAACAACTGCACTAACTATTTAGGTATCTGTGACTTGGGAATTTTTAGCCTATGAATTACGATGGTCTATTTTAACATGGGGACTCAGTCTTCAAAATTAACAATTATTTTTTATAAAAATAAAAGATTGTCCTTAACTTTCATTTATAAAAACTACAATTTATTCTCTTCTAACATATAAAATTTAGATCACAAAAATTAATTTTTCTTTTGTAATATTAAAATTCACTATTGTGTTCATATTTTCAGTAAAAATAAACATTGAGGCAAGAGTTTTTTCCTGGACTTAAGATTCATGATATAAAATGCTCACTGAATTGAGAGAGTTTCAACTGGGTTTCCTACACACCTGATTTTCCATAGTGGTATTCTCTGAGGTATAGGGCTCAGAAGACCCTTACCTAACTCTGAGTCACAGTCCTGTGAATTGGTCTAGAAACTGTGCAAAGCTTTCCAATAGCAAGGAAGACAGAGATTATCAGCATGGAGAACAGGCCTCAAATAAAACATGTGAAAATAACAGATACCATGACATAAAACTCAGAAATGTACCAAAGTAACTAGACCAGTGATTACACCGTTTAAATGTCATTATTAGCCTATATGTCCCAAACATTTACCTAACACAACATTTGATGGTAAATAGAGAGGGTAGAGACTCTGCTCACAAAGAACATTACTTCTCAGGAGAAGGACCTCTCAAATCTTCTTTTCTCAGCTGATTATACACAATTCAAATCTACTCTATCCTTCCATGCTAATAATAACAGAAGCAATTATAGTCTGGTTGGAAAAAGAAATGAAGTTGGAAGACCTGCGTTGAAAATATGTTGCTTATTAGATGTAGACTTGGCAAGTTAACCTCTGAAGGCTCAGTGCCTTCTTCTGTAAGAGAAAGCTCATACATACCTCATATAATTGACATGTGTTATATACCATTAGGCATTCACTTAAAGAGGTTTGTGAATGTCCTCCACTATTCCATAAGTTACAAAGTCAATTATTATCTTTTTTTTTTTTTTTAAAGATTTATTTATTTTATTACATATCTCCCCTT
>PVKH010031681.1:0-12286 GCA_004027955.1 Chaetophractus vellerosus
TGGTGAATTCCAACCTAGGCAATTTTAGTACAATAATATTAGTTAATGAAAAATATATCCCAATACACAGTTTCTTTATTGTTCAAGTACTGTATTAGTTCACATAAATTTGCAAGGGGAAAATACCTCTGTAGGCCATTCCTACCCAGGGAACTCCTTTACTATTATAGAAAATTGCTTCTAGGATTAGGCTCATTTTACTAATCTAAGCAATAGATTTTGAACTCACTAAGGAATCTGTGAGGAAATGCTCACAGCAGGTGCAGCTGCAGGTGGTAGTGAAGCTTTCCAAATAGCCACTGAATCTGCCAGTGTAGAAGATCTTATGTCATCCAGCAAGTTTCTCTAATGGACAGGAATTGCTTTTGGGCAAAAAATTTCTCTTTTATGTAGAGAAGGAAAAGAATGCCATTACATTTTTCTGAGCACTAACAAATGGAAGAGTGATATTTTTTTCCTTGAAAAGGGAATAGAAAGATGTTTCTTTAAAATAAATTCCATTTATTATTTGATAATTTATGCTGAAATAGATCTGTCTTAAATTTGTAGTGACTGAACATTTTAGTATGTTAAATAATTTAAATAATTGCCATAAATTTAACACCATGTTTTTCGAATGTATATTGCCTAAAATGAGCTATTGTGGTCCTTATAGTTTCCTCAAGATGTAAAACATTGTCTTCTGAACAAAAACTAGAAAGATCAGGCGAAGGCAAACAAATGCAGGAGAGCCCTTCAAAGGTTTATACAGGTAGAAAAGAGGGAATGTTATAAGGTATTGTCACTTGAGAACAGAAAGATTCTTCTTGACCACTTATTGACTTATACCAGTAGGTGGTAGTGTTTGTGAGATGAGATGGTAGGATAAAAGTCATGTGTGCCCCTAGGATTACTGCAGATTTTAAAAATCACACCTCCATGGATGTGCTGTGAATTCTTCCTTCTGCCGTCTTTTTACAATTACACATTGAATTATCATGGTCTATGAGAGTTTTGATTCTGCTGGCTCTGCTCCAGCTTTTTGCTCTTGAACTACAAAAAAGTCATTATTAATACAAAGATTAGAGAAGGGACAAATGAAGTGATTCCTCATCTCCTCTCCTTCCCATTTCCTTTTCTTTTGACTCCTCGGGGTCTGTGTTACTAGAGGTATACCACAGCACCAGAAGGGGAATTCATGGCTGCTAATTTATACAAGTTATGGAAGAAATTCTATCAAGAATGTCAACATGAATATTTTTAATGATTATAAAAGCACAAATCCTTAATGTATTAAAACTAAGACATAGGAACACATTTCTAGGAAGTTGTCAGTAATGACAGTGGTAAAAACAAGGCAAAATATTTAAACAAATACAAATTGGAGTGATGAGGAAAGTCTGCCTAAATAAAAATCATTATTTTTCTCTTTTAAAAGAGAAAAATGAATAAACAAAAAGTCATAGATGTATGAGCCTAACAAAGAA
The DNA here is from genome assembly GCA_004027955.1 of Chaetophractus vellerosus. Taxonomy (NCBI): domain Eukaryota; kingdom Metazoa; phylum Chordata; class Mammalia; order Cingulata; family Chlamyphoridae; genus Chaetophractus; species Chaetophractus vellerosus. Next base: position 1,467 of record PVKH010031681.1, read on the forward strand.
AATTTAAAGTAGAAGAGATCAATACTGGAAACTTAAGAACAGAAATGTGATTACATTTTTGGAATCTTAAATTGAATTCTCATCTGTTCTGGGTCATAATAATTCATTTAATTCACTCTTCTGGGAATGAATTATGCATGGAAAAAGTTCTCATTGTATTAATTATTTGTCCATAGAATTTTAAAAGGGAACCAAGATATTTTAGTCTACTGGAAGTCTTTTAAAATTTGAAAACTTGGTAGATTCTAGAAGTCATTTATCATTCAGATTATAAAGTTTTAAAAGGAGTTCGAATTTGGTCCATTAATTTTTATATCTAAAAATGTAGTATCCTTCAACAATCACATAAAAACATGTTATGAGAGCCTTCAGGTGTATAGTATGAGGCTTCGTAAATAAATTAAAATGGAAAAAAATAGGTCATCGGGGCACCATATAGAACTTAGAGTAAAATCAATTTAATTATGATTAAAGAATAATAAATAGGGATGAGAGTGGTGATAAAGGAGATAAGAAGGTCTGGATAAAGAAAATGGACTAACTTATAAGCCTTTATTCTGTATGAGCAGAAATACCGCCAGCTGGAAACACACAAAAGACATTTTGAATGTTACTGCAATCCAGGTGCTAGTGATTTTCTTTCTAAAAATTCACCCCATATGTGAAACAGTTGATGGATACTCAATGCCCAAGGACACTTCTCAGAGAAAGAAGAAATAATGTGTAATACCTACATTGAATATACTCACCTCAAATAAGCCATTCTTATATAATATAAAGCATGCTTTAAATACTTTGATTTCACTTTCTGGGAAAGATATGGATTTTATGATTATTTATTTACAATTGTTACAACGTTCTTGTCAAGAAATGCCTCCACAACAGAGTTAAATTCTTTGCAGCACACAAAACAGGAGACAACACCTACGTATTTATATGTGCAATGAGGCTTCAAGTTAGCAGTGAGTCTACAGAAGTGTTCTTATCCCAGTGTCTGTAAAAATTGGGATTATAATTTGACTCTATCGTCTTCATTATTATAATATATTCTGTATTTGTAAACTATAATTAATATACATGTATATGCTATAAAGTAAAATATAATGCAGCCCAGTGAAACCACTGCCCAGATCAAGAACTAGAACATTACTAAATGTTTACAAACATCTATATTTCTCAATTCCTAAAGTAACCTCTATCCTGAATTTCAGGTTTATAATTCCCCATTGCTTTTGAGAAAAAGGAACTGAAAATTATTAAACAACAAGAACCTTCATTCAGTCTAATGAGTCATTCTCCCTTTATTACCTATTGATTTCAATGCTCAAAATAACCAGCACTATTTCCAAGCCTCTGTGTGAAAGAAGAATTTTTTTCCTTATTAACTATTTGATCAGCCTTCTTCATGCATCTAGCATTCTACAAACATGATTAGGGATTGTTCAGAGACAGGGAAATAAAATTAAAAATCCACATAATGATGCCCAAACCCAATCATCTTTTACCTATTTGGGACACTGATGGACAACCCTGAAATTACTTACAAACATCAGAACAGAGCAAGCAAGTATGATTTACAAACAAAATTGTTTTTAAACATGAGACTAATAAGGGTGACATATTCTTCTTCTCCCTGAAGATTATAAAACCACTCTTTGGAAGGGTCTCAAAAATAGTGCCAAGGGGTGATGGATTCTCAGAAGAATTCTACCAAACATTCCAAGAGGACAATTCAAAATCTGCTCAAACTCTTCTAAAAAATGGAAAAGGAGTGTGATGGATTGAAATCATATGGACCCCAGAAAGATATATTCTTAAAGCTAATCCATTCCTGTGGGTATAAACCTATTATAAGTAGGGCCTTTCCATTAGGTTATTTCAGCTGCAAAAAGGATTGAAGTCCTAATACATGTGACAATATGGATGCACCTTGAAGCCATCATTATGAGTAAAATTAGCCAGACCCAAAAGGACAAATATTGTATGATTTCACTGATTTGAAACAAAATAAGCAAACAGAAAGAGTCAGAATCTTGAATATAGGTTACCAGGGAATGGGGTGGGGATAGGGAATGGGATGTTAAGGCTGGAATTGTACGGGGTTCCTAATTGGAATGATGGGTATGTTTTCTCAGTTGACAGTGGTGATGATAGCACAACATTGTGATCACAATTAACAACACTGGAATATATCTCTGAATATAATTAAAATGTGAAATGTAAGATTGTGTATATGGTAACTGAATAAAAATTACAAAAATGATCAATGGAACTACACTACACAAACAGTAACCCCTAAGTTAAATCATGGACTGTAGTCAATAGTAAGATTATAAAAATGTGCTATCATCAATTGTAACAAATGTTCCATCCCAATGCATGGTGCTAGTGATAGGATGGTATACAGGAACCCTGTATTTTATGTTTGAATGTTTTGTAAATGCACAACTTCTCCGATAAGGAAAAAAATAATGCATTCTATGTAAGAATAATAGGCACAATCTATTAATTCCATCTGTTTTCCATGTGAGAAAAAGGCGTTACTGGTTAGCCCAGATAGGGAATTTTCATGGGGACTTCCCTCAATACTGCTGTACATATGATAAAATAACACATGACTCCTTGGTCTACTCTGTATGTCACTTACTATCCTCCATCAAAAAAAGATTAAATGGATTTTGAGGACTGTAATACAAGAAGTATTGACTGAAGCATAATTTACATGTAAGCGTATAAGGCTTTCTATATTACATGAAATTAAACAATTTTTGCCTTGTAGCTGGCTTGAACATACAAAGAGTTTGCTTAATATTTCCCAGAGGGTACCATGTGAGGACCATTTAAATAAATATGTGGCAGATGGAAATTATATTTTATTGCAGTAAAAATAATCTATAATAATCTTATGACAAACGGAAGTGTCTTGAGGACACTTGAGCTTTTCTCCCAATGTCCATAAATATTCCAAATGGGCCAGTAGTAGTTCCAGGTATAGCAGTTTTCTGTGGTATTTCATATATATTATCTTCTGTAATCACTACAATTATCATATGATGAGAGTTTTATTATATTCATTTACAGGCCAAGGTCAGAGAGAAGTTACTTGATTTACCCAAGTTCCTAGAAAATTTATAAGAACTGTGTAATATTCGTGTTCAGGCAATGTTGTCCTGATACATATTTAACAGCCAGCCTAATGCACACAGGTTCAGAGGGATGGGGACAGTGCTAGGTTGTAGCATTTTGTAAATACTCCACTATGGCAGATTTCAAGTTGTCTGCTGACATCACTGAATGGGGCATTGGGAAGAGTAACAGACTGTTAGTAATTTATGCCATAAACATTCACTAGACATCAATAACATCAAGAATATATATTTTCTTAAAAGGTTAGTTTAAAAAAATAAGTGATGAATTTTGAGTATTTGTTGCCTTTATTCTTAATATAATTTAAATAAGTTTTACGTGTGTATTTAACAACTGGCTAGAACAATCCCTGAAAGTTTAACAATCAGCTCCCCATGAACTGATATGAGCTAGCTACAGACAATTATTATGCTGGGGCATTTTTACAGATCCCAACTCCTTTCATAACATGCTAGCTGGCTTCAATATAGATGTATCATGTTTTGCATAATGTAGAGAAAAGACCCTGGGGTTAACAGACCTGACTTGAACTTCGTTCCACTGCCAGCCAAGTTTGTTATCCAGAGCAATTTAAGGCACCTCTTTGGCTCTAGTTTCTATCTGTTCAATAAGGAAGTTGAAATCTCTGGTTTCAAATGTTCATAGGCATGGAAAACTTTTATATTTACTGTTCTTAAAAGAAGAATACCTTCTCCTGTAAAAAGCAGAACTACTTTGATTAAGTGGCATGTGGAAGGGGTTGGGGAGCTACTTCTCCTAGGTTTGCTATCCCATTGCCCCTGAGGATTCTCTAAGGATCCCCTAATTTCAAAAGTTTTTCTTAACATAATATTCTATGATAAAATATGTTTGGTCAAAATAATTACACACATTGGTGTTATACTATAAAATCTATTTCAAATAACCTCTAAGGAAAAGCATTTATGATTCTCTCTTTGCCTTAGTTTCCTTTAGTAGTCTACACCAAATGCAAACAATGAAAGTTAACATTTTCCAAACAAACCATCTGGTATTTTCTCCACACCTCCTCCTCTCCTCTGATCCCCATCTCAGTTGATGCAACCACCATTTGCTCCACTTTTGAGGGTAAAACCTTGAAGCTTTACCCATTAGCAAGTTGTGTTGCTGCTATTTTCATTTTCTCATTCATTTATTTAAAAATATATTTAGTGGTCAACTATTACGTGCCAGGTATTATTCTAGGTTTTATGAGTAAACAGTGAATAAAACAAAATACTTGCTCCAGATAACTTCTATTCTGACATAGGGACACAGAAAACAAAGAAATAAAAAAACCAAACCAAACACTAGTTAGTAGTATCTCACGTGCTAAATAAAGTGAAGAAAAATAAAGAAGATAATTATTGGAAATTGACGGGAGGGAGAGAAGTATGGTAAGAATTGTTCTATCTGATGAGATTAAGTAAGGGTAGAGACCTAAATGAAATGGAGAAAGGGACTCTTTGAGATGCCTGAGGAAAGTTTATTCCAATGCTAAGTGCCAAGTCCCCGAGGTGGGACCATATTTGACATTTTTGAAGAACAGCAAGGAAGTTAGGGAGGGTGGACCAGAGTGAATGAAGAGGAGCTCAAAAGGAGATGAGGAAAAGCTGATAGCCACAGCCTTGCAGACTGTGAACTTTACTGAAATAATGAAATGTGATTTGTGAAATAAGAACTTTATGTTTTATTCTGAATGGAGGTCTTAAGCATTGCTGTGCCTTGATTTGAGTTACTTTTAGAAAGGATCACTCTGGTTGCTAAGTAAGTGGAAATTGGGAAAGGAGATTGTGAGGGGCTTGAAAGCAGTAAAGTTAGAAACAATTAGATGGCTGTTGAAATAATCCAGGCAAAGGATGGCGGTGGCTTGAATCAGTGTGGAAGCAGTGAGGGTGCCGAGAAAATGATCAGATTCTTATTATATACCTGAAACTTTGACTTTAAATTATTAGGTCCCTGACTGTATACCTAAATTCCTTTCCTTTCATACTTTTTCTCTTGCTTGATTTGATACATGCACACCAGACTCTAAAAAATTTGGCTTCATCAAGCCCTTTAAACTTGATCTTTTACTTTCTGGACACGGGTTACCCAGGGAGCCTCATGGCTTGTTCTCTCTTGTTCCGTTCAATCCTTGCTCAAATATCCCCCTGAGAAAAGTCCTTCCCTTTCCATACTATCTAAAATAGCAGGCAACACCATTCTCTATTCCTAATTCCATTTTAACTTTTCAACATAGCACATAATATCATCTGAAATATATAAAACATTTTTGTGTTTTATGCTGTGGATCTCCCCAATTCCTTGAGAATATGTTTTGTTCACCACTGTGGAAACCAAATGCAGCTCTCTAAAACATTGTGTCATTTTCGTATTTTCAAACTTTGAACCATTCCACATTTCTTAAATCTCTGATTGTCATATTGTATAGATAAATGTAATGGCCACATCCTGGTGAATATTGCCAGCCAATTAGTCAATATCAAAATTTCAAGTGCGGGAAAAAGCCTGTCTTGCCTATACCTACTTTTTGGCATAGTTAGACCCTGAGAAAATATCCTTCAAATGTCTGCATTTCAGTATGCATTTGCACAGAGCCAGTTCCCTTTTCCCAACCTAATTTGCCTGGATCTCACCTTTCTATTCTCGGCATAATGATGCAAAGACTGAAGCAGATTGATAATAGCTAAATTATTACAATTGTGCTTGGCTTTTGCATGAAGAAGAGTATTGTATACACTTGAGGAGTCAGTATTAAAACATTTGTTCTTTGAGCTTTTATGCTTGGGGCATTTGGGATATACTTAGCTCAGTAGATTTTGTCTCCATAAAACACTTTTGTTGAAAATCTGCTTTTCTCCTGCTTGTTATTATCAACCAAACAAACTGCTTTTGTCAAAATTGTGAAGTAGTTGCTGTTTCTCTTTTCTTTCTTAATTCCCATTATATTTCCTGGCTTCTTCTCCCTTCCTTCTGTTTATATAATGAGCCCACCTCCCTTCTAGACCACTTTCGATATCAACTCCCAGTCCTTTATTATGTTTTTATATGTTGTTTCCATTTTCTTTTTCTTGACTCTCCCAAGAAATATTTGGTTTGAAACAAACAAAAATCCTATTAATGAATTATTATGTAACTCAATAGCAATTTTCATTTCTGCCTTTCATCGACTGATGAAAAGTTTTCGTATCCTTTACTGAAAAGTTTTTCATATCCTGATTATGACACTAATCCTTCTTCATGTACATTCAGTCTAGAGACTTGATTTGTTTAACATAATAAAACCCAACAATAGCATTGTGCTTACTATGTAGCAGACCTATTTTAAATGTTTATGTATATATAAGTTCCTTTCATTCTACAAAGTAGATAATGTTATGCTTACCATATAGATTGGAAAACAGTATGCTCACTTACGCAGAACCTTGTAATTTCAGGACAAATATCTCATGAATGTGAGAAATGTTACAATTTCTTTAGTCTTAAATATATATTGTTTAGCTATTATGAATTTACTCATCATTTGAGAAATTTGGTGCTTATTAAACCTGACATTCAAATATAAATTAATCACTCTAGTTAAAATTCCATTTTTTCTTTAACTACTCAATATATTTAGTCTCATATTTGGACAAAAATTTTTGACAGGGAAGTGATTAGATAAAAAGATCATAAACTCCTTTGGAATTTGGGGGAAATTGTGTCTAACATTTTTCAATGCAAGTAGAAGAAAGAGACACTTCAGTGATTTTGGCTAAGCTGGTGCACAATTTTTAAGCACTCTGTATGTTTCTCTCAAGTTGCTGAAATCTGGCCTTCCTTTATAGTTCCTGTTTTAGTGTTCTTATTGAAAACATAAATAACTTGCAATGGGTTGCATTAAACAACAGAAATTTATTGGCTCACAGTTTTGAGGCTAGGAGAAATCCAAAATAAAGTTATAATAAAGTGATGCTTTCTCCCAAAGACTGTGGCATTCTGGTGATACTTCATCCTTGACTTCTCTGTGACATGGCAATGCACCTGGCAGCCTCTCTTGGCTTCTCTTTTCTCTTCTGGGTTTTGTTGACTTTCAATTTCTGGCTGCCTTCAGTGTCTTTCTCTCTTTCTGTCACCTTCCCATAAATCCTTCAGTAATAGGAATAAGACACACCCTGACTCAGCTTAGCCATACCTCAACTGAAGTGACTCCATCAATACATCCTATTAGTAATTTTTGAATCCCACAGGAATGCATTAAGTTTAAAATCATGTTTTTTTCTTGGGTATATAGTTCCTAACCACCACACATCCTTAATGATTTTATTAATTATTCTTTTCTCTCAATTAATAATTTTTGCATTGTTTACTCATTATGCATTGTACAAAGCACTGAGAATCTATAGATACATAATCTACGATCCTTACTTTAAAGTGTTTATAATCTAGCAGAGACAATCTATAATATAAAAGCATTTACTTAAGAAATATTTTTAGGCTTAACCATAGCAAGGTGTTTAATATAAATTTTTTCAATAATTCATACTAATTACCTCAGGAAATACTTTCAGCTATCACTACAATCAATTGTTTCTAATTGATCACCTCATAGATTTAATCTTGTGAGCCAATGAACCTTCTAAACTTATGACTCTAAACTTGAAGAGGATGGTTATCGTAAGTAAGACTTTAATACTCTATGGTACTGTATCTCAAAACTGCTGACTGTAAATATGTGTCCTCAGAGTTTACATTAGGCAATTACCCATGGAAGTCAAATATCCTCAGGTAGCTGGGGAAATTGCCTTTTGATTAAGCACTTTCTAAAAAGGCAGAACAGCAGCAGTCCTTTTAATTTTTAAATTATAATTAAAGTTTGTAACTTGTTTCCCTCAATTGCTATTAATGGTCTCCATTTGCTGTTACCAGTTCAAGTTGCCACTGAAGCTTTTCTTTGAGCACTGCCCTTGGAGCAGGAAGATCTGGATTCAAGTCTCAGTTTTCCATATCAATAGTTGTAAAATCTTTTTACAGGACACAAAGCTTAATACACCTACTATGTGCCAAACACCTTACTCTGTAATTCCATGTGTCATTCTTTTAAGATGTATTTAGTCAAAGTTACAATGGTATTTAAGTAGTTGAACTGGTATTTTCTAAAGTCTAGGTTCTTAATCACTAAAAATGTACATTCCTCATTTTCTTCCTCTTCTTCTCCTTCTGTGGCCCTCTCCTGTATTTTCCCTCATCTCCATTAAGCATCTTTTAGTCATGTCTTCAGCACCTCTACGGCAAGTGAAATCATTACAGAAATTTCTTTAAAAATAAATAATTTCACTAGCCAGGTGTAGAATTGAACGTGAACATCATTGTCAATGTTGTACAGAGAGTTTGTTATGTGGTTCCTTAATATTGGACTCTATCCAGGTGAATTTATATATTTAATACAATAGAAACTCATAAAGAGATCCCCCTCACTCATAAAACTGTCCTTAAAATTTGCTGCCAGATTTAGTGAATAAAAATATAAGACATCTAGTTTGAAAACTATATTTGAATACTATACTAAAAAATTAGTCACTATCAGAAGTTCAAATTAAACTGAGCATATTTTATTTTACCTTGCAACCCTAGAGAAAGCATCTTTCTCTTACAAATCTCAAGTGGTCTTGACTACGTATTTTAAAAGAAGGAGGCAAAACAGTCAACATGACCTTTTTATATCAGTCAGTGGCAAAATACTATTCTGCTTTCACACATCAGAAGCTGAGCATAAACTGATGCAGTCGGAGACCTGATGGCATTTTACCAGCCAGGGAGGTGTGTGAATACTGTTACTCCCTGATATACTAGCACTGAAATCTCCACACTGTTCTTGCAAATGTAACTGGTCCCTGAGAAATTTCAGACAGAAGACAACAAAATGACTCAGGTCTGAAAATTTTGGTTAACATTTGTGAACTCATGACTAGTATGGTTCCTGGTTTCTACATTGTAAAATGTGTTTTACATAATTCAAAACATTTTTAATATTTTAGATGAATGTTTTCTTGAATTAAGTGTACATTTTCCCATTTCTAACTCACATATGATTTTTATTATTTCGTTCCCTCACCCAGGACAATGACTGAGTAACCAAGCCAGCTCCCTTTTTTCTGGATCCTTTGAAGAGCTTTCCAATATTTTTTTCTTGGAATCAGGTCATTTTTAGTGATTGCAAATTTCTAGTGTCTCTCGACAATCTGAAAACTTTCTGCCTCTGTATAATCTGCTGCCTAATTCTTTCCCTATCCCCAAGAAGTTTTATCCTAAGGCAGACATAATTTATTCTTCAATGCTTATTCAAGAAGACTTTCCATATCCTTGCCAAAAAGCAAGATCTTGCCAAATGGAATTCCTGTGTGGAGTTCTTTCAAAATCATGTCTTCCAACCAGAGGTGCAGCCAAAGAACTATCTGGGCAGCTACATTAGTTGTCATCCTTTTCAAAGTCGCTGGCAGGCAGCCTAAAACACAGTCTGCCAAAACCTTCACTTCCATTTTAACCAGAGCACAGGTCTTCAAGGACGTTCTCTCAACTCTCATAGCCACTTAGAAATGGCTCCAGCAGCTCTGCCAGTTTCCTGACTGAATACGAGTTCCTGCTGCTTTGGAAGTTTGCTAAAGGGAAACATCTGCTTCTCTATGAATTTGGTTCAGTTTCCATTAAGGTAGTGAGCTTTTTTTTTTTCTTTTTCTTTTATGAAATGTTAGCAATTTCAGCATCTATGTTTTAGCAGCTTCCCACATTTCAGCCGTTAAATCTAAATAAGTTTGTATTTTATGGAGTTTCTTGGGAATAATGAAATTGATCTTTTGAGACTCATATTATCAGTGTAATATAAATTAGAATCTAATATATACACTGTGCTTTCTATTGTTCAGTGTCTCTTCTCTCTTCTGTTCCCTATTAGTCTTAAAACATAGATATTGGTAGATGTGAATATGTTTAATTAGTCCAAGCATACACCATTATTTATCTTAACTAATTACTCTCTTTATAATTTATTTCTGAATGATTCACCCATTGGCATAATTTACTTAAAACGTGCAATTTCTTAGACATTTAAATGATAAAAACTTCAAATTCCAAAACTACTGTCTACTCTACCTGTTGGGTACCTGGATCTTCTTTCACAAGGATATCTTCAGAATGTTGACGCTACAACTTGGTTAACAAGCTTTAATTGCATAAATAAATAAATAAATAAATACAACATCAAAAGTAATGAACGATTATCCAAGGCAAAGAATTAGAATGGAAAAAATAGGTTTTAGAAACCAGCTATCTTCTACTATGTACATTGAATACATTTAAATATATATATATATATATATATATATATATATATATACTTAAACTTATTAGTTGAGTATATTGAAAGAAGAGTAAGTGTTAGGTCAGCCAGACTAGAGTTAAATTCTCTACTATTTTGCCTAATTCCTCATCGACACTCCTACTATAATAATTATTAATATGCCAATAATTTCCAAAAGTACATCTATATTCATGCTTTCTCTCTCCTCTGGGTTTCTAATCTACATATCCATCTCTCTATTGGATCTTTCAACTAAAATGTTCCACAGGCAACTTAAGTTTAATCTATGTAAAACATGAGTAAACCTCACTCATTTTCCTTCCCAATTCTTCCCACT
>PVKH010031682.1:0-12281 GCA_004027955.1 Chaetophractus vellerosus
TTGACAGCAGGAGCACTTGAGTTTGAGTCCCCATTCTGACACCTATTATTTATGCAACTTTTCGTTTGCTGCTAGGAGAACCAACTTTAAAATGGGTGACCTTGGGATCCAGGTTAAGGGATCAGCAAATGAAGTCAGGGGAATCATCATGGATCAGAAGGACAAGAAAGAGCTGGGAGATTGGTGGTTGCCTTAAGGATAAAGAACAATTTCAATAAGAGGAGCAAGAAAAAATGCAAATTAACCAAAAAGCAAGCAAATATTAGCCTTTATTTTCCACTTTGTAGACTTCACAAATCAATATATGCATGTTTCTGAATGTCAGATATTTTTAAAAACATAAACTGAGAATATAACATGAAGTTATTCACTGAAGTTTCCCTTAAGTTGGTTCTTCCCTTAAATCTTAATATCCATGTGCTTCATCTCTGACTAAGGTTGATTATCAGCCATAGAATGTGCTTCGTACTGTACCAAAGAAACAACACAACATATTTAATGGCATTTACCATTCTTTAATATTTCATTGTTCTAACTGGTGCTTCATTACCTTAGCTATCTTAGCACACATTTTATAGCTGATCCCTATGTAACTAAACATTCAACTGTAATGGAAATCTCTTCTGCAGACTTTCCAAAAAAAATCTATGCCAATATTGGACTAAAGACAAAATTTTGACAATAACTGGTATCCTGAGAACATCTACTATATAATAAAGTAACCATTTCCAATGAAGACATTTCCCTTGCCAAAGAGCACCTAGTAAAGATTATGTGAAAAGACTTAAATACCCTACCTTTCCATTTCAATAAAGGAATTTATATGGAGCTGATTTAATATTTTAGTTAAACTTGGACACCTCTTTTCCCTTGATTCTTAAAATTAGCAACCAATTTCTACATCCAGTCTAATCTGTTTTAATTTTCAAATGCATATACAAAGTTCCAATTTCATTTAGTAAGTGTTTCTGGGATTTTATTTTTGTAGTATACTCCATAATATCCTTAAATAACTTTGTATTTGCTATACTCCTTCTTTTTTGCTTTCTTGAACATCTCCTTCATTCAGCTCCTTCCAGCATACCATAATGATATCTGGTGTGAAATAAGAGTGTGCCAATAAATACTTATATTTTTCTAGGACTCTTTTATTTAACAAGTAACAGAAATCCAATCTGAATTAGCTACAGTAAAAAAAAAAAGGAGGGATATAATATAATCAAATTATGGGGAGAACAGAGAAATTTATCAGTTCAGTCTGGCTCTATCTCTTGCCTCTTCCTCTCTCTATGCATCAGCAGACCAACAATTTCCATGTAGTCAAGGACATGCCCACATACAAATTCCACAGTCATTCTTACAATTTGGCTGGTACCAATTTCAGAATCTGTGGGGAAAGACTTCCACTGACCTAGTTTCAATTCTATGCCACCCCTCAAAACAGTGGCTGTCAATTACAAGGAGTAAAACAACCCCAAAGAGGCATTTTGAAAATCTGTGAAGAATTTTTTTGTTGCCAGAATAATTGGGAGGTGCTATTGGCATTTAGTAAACAAAAGCCAGAGATAACGGATGTTCTGCTATGCATAGGGCTATCCCACAAAATGAATTTTCGTTTTCCAAATGACTCCCTAATATCCTGTTGTACATTTGTATATTTATCTGAGCCCAGAATATAACTGTTTTACATACAAACAAAGTATTTTAGCATAATTTTAATACATATTGATTTTTGTAGGGATCCAACTACATTTGCATGGAGTGAAAAATATGTTTATTTTTTCAGCGTTTCACCCAGGATTAGTCATCATTTCAGAAATATCAGATCAGTCAGGACAAACCCACTTGGGGCATTTGAGACATAACTATGACTTATATATATCAATCAATATTGATAGCTATCATATTATGGTGAGAAAAAAGTAAGTGAGGGGCCGGCTGTATAGCCCAGTTGGTAGGGCACCGGTTTACCACATGGGAGGCCCCGGGTTTGGTCCCCAGGCCTCCTCGAAAGGGCGGACTGCCTCGAGAGGGCAAGCCAACATGGGCAGGGCATGCCGCCACGGGCAAAGGCAAGCCCCCATGGGCAGGCAAAAAAGCAAGCCCCCGTGGGCAAAGGCAAGCCCCCGTGAGCAAGGGCGAGCCCCCACGAGCAGGCGGGCAACCGCGTCCCGGTGAGCTGACTTGGCAGGTCACCCTGGCTGGAGGAGACAAGCAGACACAGAGGAATGCAGAGAAAACAAAAAATGAACACAGCAAGAGCAAGCAAAAAGGGGGGGGAATGTATAATTTTTTTTAAAAAGTGAAAAATATGACATTAGATAGAAGAAATATATCTTGGCATAACAGTAATTACAATAAATTTGAATGGATTAAACTTATCAGTTAAAAGACAAAGATCCTCAGTTGTATTATAAACAAATAAGACCTAGCAATTTTTGCCTATAATGGGGCTATATAAAATATGGTCTGCAGACTGATACTAGTCTGTGGCCTAATTGTTACCTATCTATGACAAGATAAGTATGGAACTTGAGGATGAGAATTGAGACAATTTTATAGAAATTTGACGGTAATATCATCTATTGATCTAATACTAAAAAGTAGACTTGAATATTGTAGGTTTTATCTATTTTTTTTCTAGAAATCCACATTCATTGCATTTTACAAAAGTAAAGTACAATAGAAATAGAATAGAAAATTTAGAAAACCTGATCTTTCACCACAACTGGTTTGAGAAACACTAGTCTATAAAGTATGAACTTAAAGTTGGCAATTAAAAGATAAAAATAATATTTCAGGCAACTATAAAGAAACAGAAAGCTGGGATTGTCATCTTTCTTTCTTTTTTTTAAAAAGATTTATTTTTATTTATTTATTTATCCCCTCCCCCCCACCCCTTGCTGCTTGTGCTCACTGTGTCCATTTGCTGTGTGTTTTCCTGTGTCTGCTTGTTTCCCTTTGTTGCTTCATCTTGCTGCACCAGCTCACCATGCCATGCGGGCTGGCTTGCCTTCACCAGGAGGCCCCAGGAATTAAACCCAGAGCCTCCCAGATGGTAAACAGGAGCCCAACCAATTGAGCCACAGCTTTATTTCTGAAGAATAAAATTCAAGGCCAAAAAAGAAGTGCTATATACTAGTTAAAGGAACAACAGAGTAAAATGACACATCTGCACTTCACAAAATTGCCTAAGAGGGCCAGCCGCATAGCCCAGTGGAATAGGCGCCGGTATACCACATGGGAGGCCCTGGGTTCGGTTTCCGGGGACCTCTCCTAGCGGGCGGATTGCCTTGAGAAGGGCAAGCCACCATGAGTGGGCAGAACCACTGTGGGCAGGGCAAAAAAAGCTGCCACGGACAGGGCAGGTCACCCGCGAATGGAGCGCAGCAGGCCACCCACAAACTGAAGTAGAGCCGGCCGTGAATGGAAGCAGAAGCCGCCCACAAGCGGGGCAAAGTCACCTGCACAGTGACCGGTCTTGGCGCGTCGCTGCAACGGGGGGAGACAAAGTGGACAGAGAGGAACACAAGAATGGACACACAGCAAGAGCAAGCAGAAAGGGGGTGGGGGGGAATGTAATAAAATAAAAAATAAATCTTTAAAAAAGATTACATAAGAAAGTATAAAGCAAAATCCAATAAATATACAGATAGAAGTAGAGAAATAAACAATTATTGTAGGAGATTTTAGCATACTCCTCCAAGAAGTGGATAGGTAAAGGAAACTAAAAAAAAAAATTAAGGATGTAGATCTAAATAATTCAATTATTTAGAGCACAAGCTCTAAATTATATATTATATATTACATATTTTATATTATATATTTTATACTTATAACTAAACCTCAAGCTATTATATATTAAAATTTATCCCATAGAATGGGCAGAGAATACATATTTTGTTTTTGAACACACATGGAACATTTACAAAAATTGATCTTGTACTTGGCCAAAAAGGAAGCCTCAATAAATGTCAGAAGATGAAATCATACAGTTTACATTTTCCAAATGCAAAACATTAAATTAATAACAAAAGGCTAGCTAAAAATCCCAAGTATCTGATACACAAGCATTATGTTTGTTTGCATTTTAAAGTAAATCCAAAATGAATAAAGAAATATTTAGAAGTAAATAACATTTAAAATTCTACAGGTCAAAGATGTATGACATGTTGCTAATACAGAAAAATTGGAAAGACAAAAAAGTAATGGATCATTCAATTAACATATTGAAAAAAAATAGATACAGAGAAAAACCAAAAAGAAAAGTGAAGACACAATAAAAAGATAAAAATCAATAAAATATAGAGCAAAAAACAAAGCTTATTCTCTGATATAATAACTAAGATGAACCTCTAGCAGGAGAGATTCCACAGAAATGAAGAGAAGTTGCAAACCAAAGAAATTCCAAATATAAAAATGCTTTTTTAAATTTTAAAAGACTATTAACAACAAAAAAAATAAATTAAAGGCCAATACGTGTGAAAACATAGAGAAATAAATATCTTTATTAAAAAAAGATGCCCCTCAAAAAACTAGAATAGACCAATAACCTCTAAACTCAGATTTAATTGGTTTTAATTAGGTGAATAATATAAAATTTCAAGGACTAGGTAGTACGTTATTATATAAGGATGAGAAAAAAATCTGTTGATATAATTCACAATGTTAATATATTAAAAATAAAATAAATTATGATTATCTCAAGGTATGCCCAATAGCAGCAGGAAAAAAAAAAACTTTCTAACAAACTAATAGAACGTAAGTTCTACACCGTGAAAAGAAGTATGTACCAACTAGGTTGTGTGGCATTTATTGCTCTAGGGAATGAACTTTTCATCTGTTCTGGTGATGGTTTACCCTGTGTCACCTGCATTCTCATCTGGTTTTCCCTATAACAAAAAACAAATTCAATGTGAATAAGTGCATGGGTGTATGTGTGTGTTACTCATGTATGTACAATAATATATATCATATATATGAATGTCCACATATAATACATTGATCAAAATTGTCTTGTGTTCTAGCTAGATAAAAACACTTTCTTATTCATGCCATGCAAGTTGTAAAATTGGCCAGATGCCCTGAAATGCAATTTAAAGTGCCATATAAGTTATTGTGCTCTATTTTGTCCTTATTTACCAAGAAATTCCTACAAACAAAATGACAAAATGGGCTTTGCCATCTCCTTTGAAGCTGTCTCCTTGTCAATAAAGTTGGCACATTTAAATGAATAATACTCTATAATTTTCAGATTATATTACACATTTGCAGCCGGAACAGATTCTAAAAACCGTCATAAAGTGTGCTCACTTTCTATGCATAACAGCTGCTTTAAGAACCTTGATATTCTACCCATTACCATTTTTTCTTGCTTAAATACACATTTTCTGAGAATTTTAGTTGGGGAGGGTTAGAAGATTCTTTCTTTGAATTTGGTTGGGGCAATAGTAATAATAAAATTGGGTACAAAAAATGCAGTGCTAATCTATGTTTCTTAATGGATACACAGCTTTAATGTTTTCAGTGTTTAAAGTGATTAAGTGTGAAAGGAAGTACCAAATAATAAAAAAGAATTCCAGAAATGCCATGGATATTTGTTGGGGATTGAATCATGTCCCCCACAAAAGGCATGTTCAGGTCCCAACCCCTGGTCCTGAGGGTGTGAACCCATTTATAAATAGGACTTTTGAAGATCTCAGTTAACAAGTGCCCAAATTGAATGAGAGGGGACCTTAATCTAATATGATCAAAGCCCTTTATAAAGGAAAAAAAAAAGGAAATTGGACATGGAAAGAATGCCATGGGGAACAACCAGAAGATGGCAGTCAACAGAACCCAGGAGGAGAAAGGTGAAAATGCTGCCATGAGACAAAAAAGCCAAGGAATCCCAAAGATTGCCAGCCAAAAGATACTGGCCGGGGAGGAAGCAAGCCTCTGAAACCATGAGCCAATAAATTCCTGTCATTAAGCCAACTCACTGTATATTATTTGTTTTAGCAGTTGAGAAACTAATACAATACTGATAATGTCTATAAATATGAGGCTTACAATCTCAGGATGTCAGAAAACTAAGGTTCACATCATCTCTCTGGCAGTAAATTACCTAGGCATCTATGGCTAATTCGCATAATTGTTCTGAAGCTCAGTTTTACTACTTGTAAAAAATGGAAAAAATCTAATGTAGTTACGATAATTAAATGAGATAATATGTGAGAACATACCAATACGTTGTAGTCACGGGATCAATTTGATGAATTTAAATCTCTAGCTAATAAAGCCTTTGTACTATGAGTTATTAAAAAGGCAGCTGTGTGGCTCCAGGCTCGTCACACAAGTGAGCGAGGTGGGCTCTTCATTGACAATGTGGCCATTGAAACCCACCCTCAAATTGCAGTCTCCAGACTGCAGGAAGATTCCAGATCACCAAAAACTTGCTCAGGCAATCATTCTTCTGTTAGTAGTTACGAGGCATTTTCTCATGTTTCATTCCAGTACTTAAGAAATCTGGAAAGAAAATATGAGTCAGTTGATAATAATGATAATCATATTTTTACTGCTTACTGATGCTGTAATCTGAGTGCCCCTGAGTTCTCCAACATTCTGAGGTCACTCTTCCCTTTGATATCAAAAGAAATTAACTCATGCCTACATCCTGTATAACTGTGAGAAGTCTAGTCTCTAAATTTTTTTCTGAGTTTCCCTAGGGGAGATATTTCATATCACTACTCAAACTAAATTTCTACTCTTAGTTTTCTCCTCAGGAACCTCTATTTGCATCATCATTGCCTCTCCATGCTTCTCTGGTCCTTAACCGTAAATCAAAGATTTGGTTTTCCATAAAATGAAAATGAAGGTTTAATGGTCATTCATTCACAATTCATGCATTTAAAAATATTTTCCATGTACTCTGTTGGGTGCTAAGGACATAAAAGTGAGCAAGACAGACAGTCTCCAACTTCTTGGAGCTTATCATCAATTGGGATAGACAGATTTTCAACAAAGGATTGTGGGATAATTTAAGTAATTCATTATAGCTTTGATGCTTTCCAGAAAAGATACAAGGTTGTGTGAGAGTGTATATTAGGAGAACTTAGCCGGATTTAAAGACCAGAGAAGACTTCTCTGAAAAACTGGCAAGTTGAAAGTTTGTATGAGCTGAAGTTACCCAGAGAGATGAGGAGCAGTATATTCATAGTTTACTGCTAATGTGAAGGTCATGATGAGGAAAAGAATGTTTGAGGAATTTAAGTCTATCAGTGCAGTTGAAGTCAGTGAATGTGGGGAGCAGTGGCACATCATGGGGCTGGAGCAGCAGGCAGGACTGAATCATGCAATAACTCATTTGCCAAGTTAGGGGTTTTGGTCTGTGTCTTTGCAACAATGCACCCAGAGACTAGTTGGTTTAAACAGCAGCAATTTATTGTTTACTGTTTTTGGAGGCTAGAAGTCTGAAATTAAGGTGTCTACAGGGCTATGCTTCCTCTTAAAGGGGGAGAATCTCTTCCATGCCTCTCTTTGGCTTCTGGTAGGTGGCCGGCTATCCATGGCACTCCTTGGTTTGTGGCAGCATCACTCTGACACCTAGCTGTCTCTCTGACTCTGTCTGTGTGTCTGCCTCCTCTTCCTTGTGTCCAATCTCCTGTCCTTATAAGGACGTCGGTCATATTGGATTAGGGCCCACCCTAATCCAGTGTAGGCTCATTTAACTAATAGCATCCTTAAAGATCCTATTTACAAACAAGTTTATATTCACAGGATCAGGGCTTAGGACCTGAACATGTCTTTTGCGGGGACACAAAGTAAAAGCGATGGTGAATTCTTGAGTCCAAATTCCTTAAGCTGGAAACTCAAAAAGTGGAAGCTGGGGTCTTGAGGTAGAATTCCATCTGACCCTTGGAACCCTCAGGTCCTGATAAGACCTCCAACTGATTGGATTAGATTTACCCACATTATGGAGGGTAATCTACAATCAACTGATTGTAATGACTAATCCATTTATAAAATATCCCCACAGTAACAACTAGGCCAGTATTTGACCAAATAACTGTACACCTTAAACCAGCAAAGTTGACACATAAAACTAACCATCAGAGTTGTCCGTATCCTTAAAAAAAAATCTGTGATTTATGATTATTCAGGTCAGACTATGACGTGACCTAAAATGTTCTAAAACATTATTCGGTTGTTATAAGGCACCCAGAATTTTAGCAGATAAATTCAATGGTATATATGCAGTTGGAAAAAATATCCTTCAACCCTTTGATAGTCTTCTGTTTCATTGCATAGCATTGAAACCCATTGCTCCTTCAGTGGAATCTCACTGGTAATAGTCAGAGCTCAAGCTCCTATTAATATAGAAGCCCATTGAGAGGGAGTATAATGAATATTGAGGAAGTGACACAGTAGTTCAGGAGCTGTTGGAAATTATTTCAGCAGATCCAAAAGTTTAGTGAGGGATTTGTAGTTTCACCTTTGACATGTAAAGCATGTAGAAGTTGTCATGTCCATCCTTACAAGAAAAAGCTGGACAAGTGGAAATCAGTGACTTATTTGAACCCATAAGAGAGCTGAGGTCTCAGAGTAAAGAACTACCTTCATCTCTGGAAGCACATCCTGAGAATTGCAGCCAACATCTTCCTATCTGAGCAGAGGCTCCTTTGCCATAACCTGCTAGAAATACTTAAATGGTAATTGCAAATAATTGCTGAAGACCGAGTATGGGGCCTGTGAGAAACTCCTGGGCGATCACAGTACTTGGAGCACTCCAGCATTTCTGTGGCCCTTACCTTCAAGAACCTTATCAGGTTCTCATGGGGAAGATCTAAGGAAGATATTCTCATGGCTTTGGCAAGGAGAAAGAAAGAATAATCCCTGTGGAATACATCCAGAGCTTTCTCCACAGCAAAGGTCTACTTTCCAAGGGAAAAGACTTTGCTGGGGCCTTCTCCCAGTAAGAAGAGGGAAATTCTTCCCACTCGAACCCTCACCAGCTTTCCTGTCTCGCCTAAGCATGACAGGGGAAACTAGAGCCAACCATGGTCTATTTCTAAGGAGACAGAATGGTAACTCTGCAACTGGGAAAGAGAGTAAGAAGCAGGAGGGAAAAAGCTAAACCACTCGAAAAACACTTGTGAGGGTCACAGCCCTGAAGCCCACTAAAAGACTGAGATTTAATTATAAGAACATAGAACGTTCTCTCTCCCTCACAATTTTCAACCGCAACAGGGCTCCAGTATAGTAAGAGTGGTTTATAGCTGAAAGAACTATAAGACACATAATCTCTCTGAGCAGGACCATGGAAAGCCTAAGGAATACGACACCTCTGGCACCTCTAGTCACAGCAAGCATTAAACACAGTCCAACTCTTACTCAGATTAATGTTAATCCTGCACTACAGGCTTACTTACCTTAATTTCTATTACCCGATACAACATGTCCAACTTTCAACAAAAAGTCCCCAGGCATGTCAAAAGGTAAGAAGAAAACACAGCCTGAAGAGAAAAGGCAAGTATCAGAATCATACTTGGTGTCTACAGGGCTATGCTTCCTCTTAAAGGGGGAGAATCTGTTCCATGCCTCATCATAGCTTGATGATGAGGAATTATCATCACTGATGTTGGAATTATCCAACAGGGAATTTAAAATTATTATAATTAATATAAGAGCTCTAATGGAAAATATAGACAATATGCACAAACAGATGGGTAATGAAAGCAGAGATACGGAAACTCAAAGAAATAATCAGAAGTAAATGCTAGAAATAAAAACCATTGAAATAGAAATAAAGTCCTCAATGGACTCATCAGTAAACTGCACAGCTGAGGAAAGAATCAGAGAGCTTAAAGCAGGGGTTCTTAACCAGGGGTCCATGAGCTTGAATTATTCAAAAAACATTATTCTTGTGGGACATGTTGGTGCAGGTGTGATATATTTATTAAATAATACACACTCTAGTGTGGACTTAGTAAGGAGTCCATAGTTTTCACCTGACTAGCAAAGTAGTCCATGAAACAAAAAAGGCTAAGAACCTCTGGCTTAAAAGCAGATCAATAGAAACTTCCCAAACTCAAATGCAAAAAGAAAGAAGAATGGTTAAAAAAAAAAAAAAGCAGCAAAAGACCCAGAACACCCAAAAGTTGTGGGAAAATTTCCAATGGTGTAAATACACATAATTGGAATGAAAGAGGCAAAAACAGAGAACAGAACAAAAGAAATATTGGACATCATAATGTCTGTGAACTTTCCAAAACTAATGACAAACACAAAATCACAGATCCAGGAAGCTCGGAGAATATCAAGCAGAAAATATGCCAACACACACATACTCACACATACATACCTTAGTCATACAATATTCTAATTACAGGATATCAAAGATAGGGAGAAAATCTTATAAGAATCTAGGCAGTTAAGCAGAGAAACATTTTTCCTAGAGGAACAAGGGTAGCAATGATACAAAAGCCAATTACTTTCCTGTATACCAGCAATAAGCAATTAAAATTTGAAATAAAAACACCATTTACAATAGCACGAAAAAATGAAATAGGTATAAATCTGAAATACTTAGACATAAATCTAACAAAATATGGATCTGCATACCAAATATTATAAAATACTTATGAAAGAAATAAAAAATATCTAAATAAATGGATAGATGTATATAGATATTCCATTGATCTATAAATTCAATGCAATCAAAATCCCAGCAAGCTATTTGAGGGATATCAACAAACTAATTCTAAAGTTTATGTGTAAAGGCAAAACACCAAGAATAGCCAACACAATACTGAAGAGGAAGAAGAAGCTGGAGAATGAACACTAAATACAATAAAAAATTTACTCTTGCTATAATAATCAAGGGAGTGTGGTATTTATGAAAGGAAAGACATATAGATCAACGGAATAGAATAGAAAGCCCAGAAATAGGCCCACAACTGTTCTTTGATAAAGAAACAAAGGCAGTTCGATGGAGATAGGGTAGTCATGTCCAGAAATAGTCCTGTAAACAGATGCAAATAAATAAATAAATATTGACACAGATTTTATACTTTTCACAAAAATGAACTCAAATTGGATCATAGACCTAAATGTAACATGAAAAACCATGAAATTTCTAGAAGAAAACATAGGAAAAATTAGAAGGGACCTTGGGTTTTTCAATGAATATTAAAATACAACACCAAAAGCTTCATCTGTGAAAAAAAAATTGATGTTGAACTTTAAAAACTTCTCTTTGAAAGACACTGTTAAGAGTCACATAAATACATGTGACTAAATATACTACACAAGCCAGAGTCTGTGAGAAAATATTTGCAAAACACATATCTAATAAAGAATTTCTATCCAAATTATATAAAGAGCTCTTAAAATTCAACAATGAGAATGCAAACAACCCAAATAAAAAAATGGGTAAAGGATCTGAACAGACACATACCAAAGAAGATACACAAATGACAAATAAGCATATGAAAAGATGTTCAATATTACATTGTCATTAGGGAGTTGCAAATTAAAGCACAACGAGAAACCATCATACACCTTTGAGAATGACTAAAATCCAAAAAACTGACAATATCAAATGCTGGTGAGAAAGCAGAGCAAAAACAGGAACTCTCATTGACTGCTGATGAAAATGTAAAATGATACAGCCATTTGGAAGTCAGTCTGACATTTTCACATACCATGTGATCCAGCAGTCACACGCCTAGATATTTACATAGTTGATTAGAAAACTTACGTCCTTGCAAAAATCTGCACACAAATGTGTATGGCAACTTTATTCATAATCACCCAAATATGGAAGTAACCAAGATGTCCTTCAGTGGGTGAATCAATGAAAACCCTGCGGTACATCCATATATTGGAATATTACTCAGTGATAAAGATAAATGAGCTATCAAGCTATGATGAGACATGGAGGAATATTAAATGTATATTGCCAAATAAATAAGGCCAGTCTGAAAAGGCTACATTGTGTGTGATTCCAATTATATGACCTTCAGTAAAAGGAAAACATATAGAGACAATAAAAAGATCAGTTATTGCCAGTGCAGAAAGGAATGGATAAATAGGTGAAGCACAAGGGATTTTTAGGGCAGTGAAATTACTCTATATGATACTGTAATGGTGTGTGCATATTATGCACTTGTCAACACCCATAGAACTTTATAGCACTAAGAGTAAGCCTTAATGTACAAATTTTTTTTTCATAATCATTTAGGAAGTCAAGGATTCCCAGGAAGGCATGCTGACTGTGACTAGAGAATCTACATGTATTA
>PVKH010031683.1:0-12286 GCA_004027955.1 Chaetophractus vellerosus
AGTTATGAGTGTAAAACAGCTGGTAGGATTCCCTTATTATCCTTTTAACTCTTGCAGGATCTGTGGTGATATTCCCCATTTCATTGGTTGTTTTGCTAATTTGTGTCTTTCTTTTTTTCTGTCAGTTTCTAGAGTTTTATCAATTTATTTGAAGAATCAGTTTGGTTGATTGTTGTTTATTAAATTCCTATTTTGAATTTCCTTGATTTCTGCTCTTATATTTACTATTTCCTTCTTTCTGCTTGCTTTTTTCCCTGAAGTGGGAACTTAAAATTCTGGACTTAAGACATTTCCTCAGTTATAAGTTTTTATTGCTGTGTTTCCCTATCAGCCATGCTTCAGCTGCATATCACTTTTTTTTTATTAGAGAAGTCGTGGGTTTACAGAACAATCATGTGTAAAATACAGGATTCCCACACAGCACCCCACCAAAATCAACTTGCATTGGTGTGGAACCTTTGTTACAATTGATGATAGCACATTTTTATAATTTACCAGTAATTAAAACCCATGGTTTAACATAGGGTTCACTGAGTACTATAGGTCCATGAATTTAAAAAAAATTTATTCTGTTACCATATATACAATCTAACACTTTACCTATTAATCATATTTATACATATACATATACATATACATCACTGCTATAAATTGTGTTCACAATGTTGTACTATCACAACTACCATCAATTGCCAAAACATTTCCAACATTTCAAATAGGAACCCAGTACATTTTAAGCATTAATTTCCCATTTCCTATCCTCACCCCATCCCCTGATAGCCTATATTCTAGATTCTCAATCAATGGCTTTGCTTATTTTAATTGTTTCAAGCCAGTGAGGTCATTTGACATTTGTCCATTTGTGTCTGGCTTATTTCACTGAACATGGTGTCTTCAAGGTTTATCCATGTTGCCACATCTATCAGTACTTCATTCCTTTTTTATGCTTGAATGATATTTCATTGTATATATATACACCCTACATTTTACATACTACATACTACATTTTATTTATTTTATTTATTCATTTATCGGTTCATGGACACTTGGGCTGCTTCCATCTTTTGGCAATTGTGAATAATGGCACTATGACCATTGGTGTGCAAATATTTATAACCACATGTATAAAAAAAATTTTAATATTCAGAATATATAAAGCAACACTACAACTTAACAACAAAAAGACAAACAGCCCAATTAAAAAATGAGCAAAAGACTTGAATACATACATCTCTAAAGAAGATAGACAAATGGTTGAAAAACACATCTTTAGCCATCAGAGAAATGCAAATCAAAACCACAAATTAAATACCATTTTAGACCCATTAGAATGGCTGGTATTAAAAAAAAAAAACAGAAAACAACTCGTGTTGGAGGGGAAATGGGCAAATGGGAACCCTTACTCATTGCTGGTGGCAATGTAAATTGGTGCACCTACAGTGGAAGACAGCTTGGCATTTCCTTAGAAAGCTATATATAGACACACCATATGACTTGGCAACCCCACTACTACGTACGTTCCCAAAAGAATTTAAAGCAGGGTCTTGAAAAGATATTTGCATCCCACGTATTTTAATGTGGTATATTTTCATTTTTATTCAATTCCATATATTTCTAAATTATTGAGGCTTCATTTTTGACCCATGGATTATTTAGAAATGTTTACTTTCCACAAGTTTAGAAATGCTTCTCTTCTGTTTTAGGTAAAGTACTCTATATATGTCAAATAGACCCTGTTGGTTGATAATGTTGTTTAGATTTTCTATATACTTATTAATTTTATGTCTAGTAGTTGTATTACTTATTGAGATGTGGATGTTGAAATACTCAAGTCTAATTGTGGATTTATCTTTTTCCTTTCAGTTCTACCAGTTTTGTTTCATATATTTTGAAGTGCTGTTGTACAACTTTAGGACTGTTAATGTCTTCCTGTTGGAATGATCCCTTTAGTATTACATAATGTGCCACTTTATCCCTGGTAATTTTTTTCTCTGAAGTCTACTTTATCTGATACTAATATATCCACTTCCAGACTTTTTGCATTACTATTTGTATAATTTAACTGTCCCATCCTTTTTTCAAACTATCTGTGTCACTGAATTTGAAATAAATTTCTTGTAAATACTGCATGTTTAGGTTATGTGTATATATATGTATATATGTATATATATTGCATACAAGATAAATTATATATTTTTATTAAAAATATCATTCCTGTTTGACATACTACAGAACAACATTCATTTTGTTGATGGATTTTTTTAAAATTTTATTTTTAAAGAAGATTTAGATTATATAAATGATACACTGAAAAATATAGGGGAATTTTCATGTACCCCACCTCCTCCCTCTCCCACTTTTCCTCATTAACAACATCTTTGATTAGTGTGGTATATTTGTTACAATGGATGAACACCTATTGAAGCATACTACTAACCATGGTCAATAGTTTACATTACAGTTTACACTTTGCACTGCACATTTTTATTGGTTTTAACAAAATGTACAATGGCCTTTTTCCATCATTGCAATGTCATGCAGAACAATTCCAATGTCCCAAAAATGCCCCATGTTACAACTATTCTTCCCTCTCCCTCCCCATAGATCCTCTGGCAGCCACTGCATTTATATCAATGTTACAAGCTCTTCCATTGTTAGGAAAAGAGTGAGTCTACTTTAGTCCATAGTTGGATTCCCACCTTATTTTTGTTCATTCCTCAATCTGGGGGATTAAGATGATGATTCCTACTCTGTTTCTGATTGAGATCTCATGGGGCAAATGGATGGAACCGTCTTGCTTGCAATTGTAGATTTATTAATAGGCTATATTTAAAAAATCCACTCAGTGAATCTTTTCATTTGACTGTTTTTAGATGTTTTACATTTAACATTGTTATTTACACATTAGAATTTAAGTCTGGCATTTTATTATTCATTTTCTGCTTTTTTTCCCTCTGGTTCTCATTTCTCAGTTTTGCTTTTCTTGCCTTCCCATAACTTGAACATTTTCAGACTTCCACCTTGAGTTTTCAAATTTTTTTTTTTTTTACCACTTCAAGGAAAGTGTAGAACACTTACTTTTCCACAGGTCTCATTTTCTGTTAAATGTCATTGTCTTGAAGAACAGATGATGTTATGGATTTTGTTTTGTTTGAAAGACATATTTTTCAATAAAATAATTTTAAAACTCATGAAGAAATTTTATAAAACTCATCAGGAAAATGATAGTTTAATGTATGTACCCATTTTTCTGCTATTTCATTGTTGTTTTTGTGCTGCATGTTTCTCCAATTTTGCTTATTTCATCATTTCTTTTCTGTTTGAACTACTTCTTTCAGGCAATCTTTAAGGTTAGGACTGTGAGGAAAACATTCTTTTAGTTTTCCTTTCTCTGAGAATATCTTTATTTCCTTTTTATTCCTGTTTGATAGTTTCACCAGATATAGAAAAATATGTCTATATTTTTGAAAAACATTATACCACCTTATTCTGTCCTCACTGGTTTCATTGGTGAAATCCACAATCACTTGAATTTGTTCTACACTCAAGTTAATATATTGTTTCATTCTGGCTACTTTCAATTTTTTTTTCTTTGTCTTTGATGATCAGAAGTTTAGTTATAATGTATCTTAGTGTGGATTTCTTTGGGTTTATCCTTTATTCACTAAGTTTCTTGCCAAATTGAGGAAGTATTCAGCCATCATATCTTTGAATACTCAGCCCTTTCCCTTTTATTCTCTTCTCTGAGAATTTAATATGAATACTGGATCTTTATTTATTGTCCTATACTTATGAGTTCATGTTCATTCTTCCTCTTGCTTATTTATTTTTTGGCTGTTGAGTCTATTTTTTCTCTGTTTATCCTTTTGGATAATTTTTTTTTTTACTTTTCTTCAAGTTAACTGTTTCTATCTTCTGTCATTTCTACTCTATTAAGCACATCCTGAAAGGTTATTGTATTTTTCAATTTTATATTTTCTATGTGTTTCTTTATAATTTCTATTTCTTTGCTGGGATTTTTTATATTTTCTTTTGTTTCTAAAGAAATTGTAATTACTTGTTGAAGAAATTTATGAGGCTGATTTTAAGTCCTACTCAGATAATTTCAAAATCTGATTCATCTCAAGGTTTCTGCCAGTTGCTTGCATGTTTTTGTATAAATTGTTATTTCATTTCGTTCTTGGACTTAGTTTATTTCCAATAGTATCCTGATCAATTTTGCTGTTATATTAGAAAACTTTTAATCTATACAAATCTTTTATTTTAGCTGACACTCACATTGTATAGCTTTAGCATGAAGATCCTGGCCTACATTTTTGGGCTGTGATTCCAATAACAGTTTAATTTTCAGAGCCTATGTGGTGCAATTCACCTGATTTATCTGGTGTGGCTGCAGCTCCTACTGATCCTTGATGATCCTGTTTGAGGGGGCCCAAGGGGCTTTCCCAGGCCAGGTGAATAGGTGCCTTTAAGTGGGAAAAGCAAGTCTCTGGGATCAAATGCTTCCCAGCTTGGGCAGCTAGTCGTGGGTGGATTCCTTTGCTGGTGCTGCCAGGTCATGCACTTTCTCTGTGAGAGTAATGGGAGTCCCAGGCTTGGTGCAAAAGAGAAGTGCTACCCTGGTAACCTGGCCACCTTTTGTTAGTGGGGCTACCAGTTCAACACCTTGTACACAGTGTCAGGCTGTTGACATCAGGTCTCCCTTTCAACCTAGGAGATGAATGAGTCTACCTGGGCTGCTCTCTGTCACTAGTTGAGGGTAAGGAATCTCAGGGTCTGGTTTCCTTTCTTTGTTTTTTTGGGGGGATCATAGACATCTTGCTATTCACTTCTTTCTCCAGTCCTGGGTTCCTAGCCAGTTTGTCTTTCTTTCTCCACCTTTCAGTGCTCTCCTTTGGTTGTGTCGTATACTATTTCCACTGTTCATAATTGTGCTTAGTGGGAAGGAGCAAGAAGAAATAACTTTATGCCATCCTGCCCTGACCAGAAGCCAGGTACAAAGGGAAAGAGATTTCTCTTAACAATTTTAAATTATTATCTTTTCTGTGGAGTTTGAAATATCATTTAATTTTTATTAACTAGAACCTAATACTTATTTTTGTTTTGCCATAACCACTATTTATCACAAATGCTATTAGAGTGCTTGAAGTTAGTTCTCTTATTCTATTTTTCTCTCTTAAACTGATTGCTATGTTGTAGAGAAGAAATATAATGCAGGGCTATAGCCAAACTGTGACTATATCTAATATATCTGTCCTTTTTTTGTTTTGTTTTGTTAGGAAATGCATTAGTACATTATTGCAGTTCAGAAGAAATATGAACTTAGGGTAGCCTTAATTTGCTTGGCCCTGAAGCTGGTTAGAAGACTAAAATGCCTTTATTACACCTTTGATGATGAACAGTTCCAATTAATTGTTATATAGGGATAGAGCTAGATCACTGAAATGGCTCTTTAATTTTTTTTCTTCAGGTTCTACTAATAAGAAGCATCTATGCAATGCAGATAAAAACATATTTCACGGCTTTTCTGAGAAAAAACTGAACAGATTTTTACTCATAAAATAGCATTAATTATAACTGGTTTACACAATTGTTTTCTACTCTAAGAAGTATAGCAGAAATAGTCTATGGCCCTTTAGGTAACATTCACATTGAAACTTTCCCTTCATTTTGTTAAATGTTTATACTTTTCATTCCTACACTTGTATAGTCAAAACTGAAAAATATTTTATGACCTTTTCTCTGTTTTCTTTTCTACACATTTAAATTTTTGACAACTTATAACCGTAGTTTTCCCCCTGAATGACCAGAGCTAAACACTTAAGGTAGCCCTATTCAACCAAAATAAGTAATTTCAGTTTTTCAATTATGCAAATGCTTTCAGGAAATTTATGTGAACTCATTCCTTATTAATAGATATATACTGAATTTTTATTGGTAGCACAATTTGCTATTTTAACACTAGAACAGCCCTAGGAATGGTGTGGATGGGGCAGGGAGAAAAAAACACATGCAAATACTCTGAGCTAATTATATAACAAGACTGGATATAAAAGCAGGTGATTTGCTGATATACTTATGGATATACTAAGTCTGTTTCATCTATAGACACTAACATGTAATATTCCAATAAGAAAAAGTAACAGTGAAAGTAGAATACCTTAATAAAATTTTTGCTATATTATTTTTAAAGATAGATTACATGTTCATTTCAACCCAGTGTGATTGGCTTTAGACTCACATGTATTGCTATTAATCTCTAACAAACTGCTCATGGTATGTGAATGATTTAACTAGAAGTAGAATGCATGTTGCATCTTAATTCAAAACAACTATTGTAAAAATTGTTGAATTCTTTACAGTTTTTATTTGTCTCTGGAAGCTATTTTTAAAATGATTTCTCATTGGTAATTATCCAGACTAAGAAACATATTTCCTTGTGTTTCAATACTATTCTAGTGAGGTTTCCCAAAACCTGATAATATTGGAGATTTAAATATTTATACTTCGGAGCCAAATTTTGAGTTTGCAGAAAACTTTAAATAAAAATGAGAAGGAAAAACAATAGCATATCTCCAAGATAGTATTCATGAATAGGAAAATCTTTCAAACAGCCACAGATTACATACAATTATTTCTGGTATTTTATAGCTAATGCACAAAACTATATCATACAAGTTGTAGTCCTAGAAGAAGATACAAGGAGATCTGATCTATAAAAATATAATTTATGGATTAGAAATTATATTATACTGATAATGTTATGAATTATGGGTACTATAAAGGTCAGCATACTTGTGCAGAAGGTAAAGAATTTGAAAACCATCATTATAAACTCAATCTTATTAGGGAAAGGAAAAAATAGTTTAGACAGGATTGAAATAATGCAAGGGGAATCTTTTTTTTTTATAAAGTCCAATATGCCATATACGTAATCTCATTTAAACCTTTTATAAACCTTACCAACCAAGCCACAACAGAACAAAACAAAGCATAAAGAGTATAAGTAACTGTATTCATTTTATAACACCCTATTTTCTTCATAGTACTTAATTTAATTTCCATCAATAATTAAGTCAAAATAGTTAGTTAATTGTATTCCCCTCAATGTACCTCTGTGTTTGTTCTTCATAAATATTTGTTGTATAAATGAATGTGTGATTTTAGAGAATGGATCACAAGTAAATAGAAATATATGGTTGAGATTTTAGCAAGGTTTAATAGGATAAGGCTTCATCTCAAAAAAGATTGTCCAAATCCAAGTATCTTCAAGGTGTCTTCTATTTTTATTTAAATTTATCCCAATATGTCTTCATTTCCCCTTGTATTACTTTCCTGTGGCTGCTGTACCAAATTACCATAAACTCAGTGGCTTAAAACAACAGAAATCTATTTTCTCACATTTCTGGAGCAATAAGTGTGAAATCAAAACGTCAAAAGAGGCACTGTGGGAGGTCTCATTCTTTGCTCTTCTAGATGCTGCTTGTTGTGGACATTCCCTCGTGTTCCTTGGCTTGTGGCTGCATCCCTCCAGTCTCTGCCTCTATCTTCACATTGTTTTCTCCTGTGTGAGTGTGCGTGTGTGTATGTGCATGCACCTGTGCCAACTCTCCCTCCCCTTCTCTCTTATAGGACACTTATGATTAGATTCAGTTTCCACCTGTTACCTGATGGCTCTGGGTTCTGGGCTTCTAGGTTCTTAGCTATGCTGCATAAACAATTTTAAGGACATGCCATAATTTAGGCAAGGGAGGAAAGAGTTTATTAAGAAACTAGAAAATGAGAAAAGTACCCAGCCTGAGGCACGGACCGCGGGTGTGCTGCAGAATGAGGTACACTTATGGGACCCCAGGTCAGGGCTTTTAAAGTCTTTCCTCCTCCCCTTTCATAATGATGGAGCAGGGCCCCAGCTGTTTGCTGTTCTGATTGGTTGCCCCACCTGTCATTTCTCAGGGGGCCAATGGTGAAGTCTTTTGAGGGTATCCAGGGC
This sequence comes from Chaetophractus vellerosus, assembly GCA_004027955.1. Taxonomy (NCBI): domain Eukaryota; kingdom Metazoa; phylum Chordata; class Mammalia; order Cingulata; family Chlamyphoridae; genus Chaetophractus; species Chaetophractus vellerosus. The sequence goes on from PVKH010031683.1 coordinate 7,991, forward strand.
TTTTTCCCTTGACCCAATGGGATCTCATGGGTCAAGCAGGTTCTTGTTTTTCCAGACAGGACTCATGGCTGGGGTCTCTCAGGGTCTCAGGGTCAGGCAGCCTTCTTTTCAGGAAGTTTCTGGGTAAGGTTTCCGGCCATGTTGTATGTTGATCCTATTGTCTCCAGGGCCAGCCACCGTCCCCCTTTCACTATACTAATATACCTCACACCCACATAATCCAGGATAATCTCCTCACATCAAGCTCCTTAAATTAATCAATCTGCAAAGACCCTTTTTCCTTGGAAACAACAAATCCAGATTCCAGAGATGAGGTCTTGTTATCTTTGGGTGACTGTTATTCAGTCCACTACACTTCTCTGTGTAACTCATCATTAAATATTTTGAGTATTTTCCATTTTCAAATCTGGGTTAAGCTTACAAACAAATATAAACTACAATTCCCAAAGATAAGACTGCCCTTTGGCCATGCAGAAAAGTAAACTGAGGTAAATTCATTTCGGTTTTAAAGGATTGAGAAATAAAATTTGGAAAATCATGTATGTGTTTGCACTTGGTTAAAATTCAGTATGAGATTTCATATTATCCCCTACTAAATGGAGATATCTTCTAAAATGGTTAAAAGTTTAGTAACTATTTTTCATGACTTCCCTTAATCTCATACCTTCTCAAATGTCTCATACAGTTTCTCACTTGTGAAACAATTTTCATTTCTAACTTACTTATTCATCTTACAAGGAATAAAAAGCATAAAAGAAAATTGACTAGAACAAATGCTTGACCTATATATTAGCTGAATAATCAAAATAGAAAGAAAAATTAGGAATCCCCAAAATATATCGTATCTGAAAAGAATAAATTATGTTTGCTCTTTATGAAAGACGAGAGGTAATTTAAGAAACAAGGAAATTTTCTGGTTTACAAAAACATTATAAAATACTGGTGTCAATAATCTCGTTGAGGTTCCCATAAAATGGGCTTTTGTTTTAGAAGAGTTTAGTGTCCATTATCAGTCAATTGCCATTGTGGGAATTTGAAGGCACCATCTGCCTGGGTCTTTGGGAAAGCTGGCTTGGTATGAAGCCAAGTGCCATGAAAGATGTACAAATCCCAGAGACTACTATGTTGTGAGGAAGTCTTAGGGAGCCATGGAGAAAAGCCATGTTGAAAGAAAGGCGTAACTAGCTATCAATTTATCCAGGTATCCCAGCTCAGGTATCAGATAGATGACTGAAAGAGCTGTCAGATGATTCCATTGCAACCTGTTACCCTACTGTCACCTCACAAGGGACTCAGGTGAGAACCACTAGCTGAGCCCAGTCAACCTCAGAATTGTAAGAGATCATGATAAATTGTTATTTTAAATTACTGAGCTTTTTGGTTGTTTGTTACATGGCATTCGATAATTACAACATACTTCTTTTCATAGATGAAGAAATTGTGGCTCAGAGAATTTAAGTAAATTGCTGAAGGACATGGAAACAACTAAGAGATAAATCTAGGATTCAAACCTAATTTTTTTTCATTCCAGTTAATATTCACCTTCACACACACCATTCCATACTACTTCCTTTAGCTGACTCACTTTTGTTGTTTCCTTTCTTTCCTCACTGTTAGCATCCTATTGTGGTCTTACCACCCATTGAACTAGTTTCTCTCAAATCTTCTTTCCCCTTTTTTCCTTCCTTCTTCCACTTCTTTTTCTTTCTCTTTTCCTCCTCCTCCTCCTTCTCCTTCTTCACAAAGTATATTATATTTGGTAAGTCTAAAGCATATGCTAAACACATATGTGACAATAATTTTTATCAATTATCTCTTTAAATATTCTCCCAAAGCATTATTTGATATCCTACACAAATTGTTACCACTAGACAGTGGATTTAATGAACCAAATTTTGCTTAAAATTTTCCCTTATTAGATAGAAGCCATAATTTTCCTGCAAGTTTTATTCTAGAAGGTGAAGTTGAATTCAGTGAATTTCAGACGATTGTAAGTGCTATGAAATAAATGGGGTGATGTGACAGAGTACATTATTATGCCCAGGGTGTAGTGTGGTCAGAGACTACTTTGGAGATAGCAGTCAAATATGACTTCTATGGGAAAGTGACAATTGGGTTGAGACCTGAAAGAAAGATATGAGCTAACCAGAAGAAGATTAAAGAGAAGAATGTTCCAAGCAATGCCTATAACAAATACAAAGATCCTGAGTTTGAAAGTAGCTTGAATAGAAGGTCCATTTGCCTGGACTATAATGAGAAAGGAAAAAGCATGAAAAGAAAGGATGATGGAAAGATTTTCAAGAGTAGACTCAAGTAGAACATTGTGCGCAGTGGTAAGGGATCTGGCTTTTAATTATAGTACATTAGTAAGGCAATGAAGTTATTGAATCAAGATGTTCCTGTGATCTGACTCCGTGTGTGTGTGATCTGTCTTTTATCTGTTATTTAGGAGGGCAAATGCAGACGTAGGGGATGAGTTAAAAGGTTACTCTTGCATCAAATGGTAGTGAAGATAGAGAACATGGATGTAGGATCAACAGGTTATTCTGAGGGACTGAGTCTAAGAAATGAGGAAAAGGGAGAAATCAAGGAAAGCCTTCAACATTTTTCACAAGCAGCAGTAGAGGGTGAGTTCCATTTACAGTACTTAGATTGGGTGCCTGGAAGAGGAAACATTTGTGAAGAGCTCTGTTTTGGTTATGTCAAGTGTAATATGCCTATTAAAAGCTAATCTAAGGAAGTGGATGTGGCTCAAGCTATTGAGCTTTTACCTGCCACGTGGGAGGTTCTGGGTTCTGTTCCAGTGCCTCCTGGAGAAGACGAGCAAGACAGCGAGCAGGTGCAATGGGCTGGCACAATGAGCTGATGCAACAAGATGATGCAACAAGGAGACACAAAGAGGAAACACAATGACAGACACAACAAAGCAGGGAGCAGAAGTGCCTCAAGTGAATGAGTGCCTCTCTCCCACTCTCCCAGGTTCAGTTCCTGGTGCCTCCTAATGAGAAGATGAGCAGACACAGAGTGCCTAAAGCAGATGGACACAGAGAGCAGACAGTGAGTGCAGACAACAAAGGGGAGGCGAATAAATACAGTTTTTTAAAAATCTTAATAAAAAACTAATCTATCTTTCAAGTTGCTTAAGCAGTAGGTATATGGACTAACAGGAGATGGATATGTGGGGAACATCAGCAAGTAGTGGGTATAGAAAGCCATAGGACTGAGAAATCACTTTAAGTGAAGGATAGAGAAAAGAGCCCAGGTATGAGTTCTATAATGTGAATGTTTAGGATTTGGGATCATGAGGACCCAGCCAAGGAAGAGAAGAGACAGGAAAAGTAAGGAAAGAAAACTTAGAAAGTATGTTTTCTCAAGTAACGGGTTCTCAGAATTTTCCTAGCTCTTTGAGTTGTGTATGTGTGCCTGCATGTGGATGGGTGTTTATGGAATGTTTTTGAAAGTTAAAACATGCTGAGGGCCAAGAAGGGTTAATTGGTTTTGGCCACATGGAGGACTGATTCCTTTAAATTAGCCTTTAAATCATTCTTCTTTAAGTTGTTTTTCACTTTAAAAAAATTGATTTATAATTTCAATGTTTACCATATGTATTCTTTTCTCTGTGGAAGGCCCTGAATGGAATGCCCTTGAGTCTCTTTTCTTACAGCTACTCAATAGTCAAGGCCAGGCTCATGTCTTACCTGCTCTGAAAGTACTGTGCATCCTGTCAGAAGATGCTACTCGACTCACCCACACTTAGATCAACAATAAGGCCAGGACCAGACAGGCAGCTGATTGGAGAGACAATCTGCACAAGCTGTTCAAACATCACAGAAATAACTCGGACATATGGTTCCATTCAATTCACATTTTAACAAGAAACTCCTTAGATATAACTGGCAATACATTAATTGGTGCTTTCCATTAAAGTGGATAAAGGCTTCAAATGGAAAAAAAATGCAATCCTCCTTCCCACTGTGGATCTATAGATTTTGATTCTTTCTTCTTTCTTGATTGTGAGGTGGAAGGTACAACTGGAGAGTGGGTGACAAACCCCAATCCATCAACCTGGTCAGTTAAAATAGAGAAGCCAATAATGTGGGAACAAGGAATTTGTTTAATTAAATTCGAAAGGATTTTTGGTGTGCCTCATAGTCATATGATATTTTGGTTTTTAAATGGAGCAAAATAATGCAGCTAACAAATATTACTTATACATAAAATATGCATTTATGTAATAATAAAGTATTAACTTACCTTTCTTAAATAAATATTGAAAGAATATCAATTTGACTGGGT
>PVKH010031684.1:0-12287 GCA_004027955.1 Chaetophractus vellerosus
AAGATTCAAAGCTGGGAGTTTTAGGTAGGGGGGGAAGGGTCCAAAGGGGGCAGTAAGAAGCAGAGAGACACCTACCCTACCTTAGGTCCTATGTACCAGGGACATGAGAGAGAAAATAGCCCCCTCTTGAAAGAACTGCATGGGAAACAGTATCCTCTGGAGGAAATTAGAGAAAAAAGTAGAGAGAGACTTTGCTGATATTGTGGAATCCCAGAGGGCACAATGGAAGGAAGAGATTAGTGAGGTGCAGTGGGATAGGAGATGGTAGTGAGAGTCTGAGAATGATGAATCCTTGGACTTGTGGTGACTGATGAAAATGGAGGCCAAAAGCATGATAGGAGGTAAATTCTGATGGTCTCAAGCCAGATGGTGATGGAAGGATGTTAGGTTAGAGAAGGGAGGGGTAGGGAGGGTGTGGTTTTACCAGAGCACCCAGTGTGAGGCTCCTGAAGTTCTGAAGCTGACCTGAAGCATGATATGCCCTGGGACAATCTCTTGTGCCTCCTGACCTCTCTACCTCCAGCTGCAGGAATGAAGGGTGGGCTGTATACTTTCTGCAGATGGTACAAGTATTTATCAGGGTTCTAATTGAAAACTGATAAACACTGTAATTGGTATTCTCTTTCTTTTTCAGACTGCTGTTGACGTTTTTAGAAGGATAATTTTGGAGGCCGAAAAAATTGATGGGGCAGCTTCACAAGGAAAGTCTTCATGCTCAGTGATGTAAATATATTGTGAAACCTGAGGACACTGGGAATATATTCTACCTGAAGAATCAAACTGCCCGTTATCCTTTAAGATAAACTATGCTTCTTTTTCTTCTGTTAACCTGAAAGATATCATTTGGGTCAGAGCCCCCCACCTCCCCTCCCCCTTTCAGATTATGTTAAACTCTGACTCTGTCCAAATGGGTTCACTTCCATTTTCAAATTTTAAGCAATCATATTTTCAATTTATATATTGTATTTCTTAATAATAATATTATGACCAAGAATTTTACCGGCATTAATTTTTCAGTGTAGTTTGTTGTTTAAAATAATGTAATCATCCAAATGATACACCTTGTTACACTACTCTAAACTAGGCTTGATACATCAGTGTTTATTTCATTGTGTTAAATGTATACTTGTAAATAAAATAGCTGCAAACCTTAATCCTTTGTGCTACTTAATGTGGCTTTTAAAGAAGAAAAACCTTGTCCTCCTGAGAGTTTCCTTCTTGGCCTCCAGGAAAGCTCCAGTTTGGATTCCAGGAACCTATGGAGGATATGGCAGTAGGAGGAGGCTTGCCAAGCCCTCTCAGATACTTGCTGACCACAGTGCCTCTTAGCCACATGATGAGGATCACTGGACGGTCAGCTAACTTGTGTTCGCTAATGGATAATTTGAAAAAAGTGTCAAAATTGGGATGGATTTAAATTGACTAAAGCTGAATGGCCTTGGGGGGTGATGAATGGGAGTTACTCCCTTTCAATTATTATATTCTCTCTACCCTAACAATCCTGGATTAACTCTAGTTAGAATATTTAACAATAGGCAGAGCTGTGGTGGTTATTCTTCTGCTTGTCTTGTATGCTATTTGAAGAAAAGGAAATGTTCAGAGACATATTTTGCCCTTTCCTTCTTGTGTTTATTAGCTTTATCTCCAAGTTGGATAGGAAATGATTTAGAAAATAGATATGCCAATCATCATCCTAAAACATCCAGTAGTTTAAAGGATGGGGCAGTATTACACAATAAGTATTCTTTGTTGGGGCTTGGTAAACTTCATTTAGACTCAGACTACATAGTGCTCAGTAAGGAGCAGCAGCAAAGGAGAAAGGAGGGTTCTACGTGCACATTGTCCGTCACCTTGTGTGAAGGTCCAACTTTGAGTTGAGCGGTGTTTTTAAAATAATGCCCCTTCCCAGTTAAAATTTCACAGGGCTGTTTCTAACATTTAAGCAAACTGTTATCATTGATTTTATTAATAAACTATAACTTTGCTTTCCAACTTTTTTGTTTTTTCCTGAGATACCGGGGCTTAAACCCAGGGCCTTTTTCATGGGAAGCAGCTGCTCAACCACTTGAGCTACATCCACTCCCTGCAACTGATTTTTAATGAAGACTTAATGTTCTTAGAACATGATGTTATTTTAGATCTTTTAAGAATTTTCATCTCATTTGTCATTCTCAGATGAAATTTAAGCCTTAGAGACCTCTACCAAATACTCACTTTTATACTTGATTTTAGCCAAAAGGCTGACAGCTTTTTAAAAAATTATTTTTGTTTATAAATATTCTATACCCACCATGTAAACACTCCCAGTACTCATTTTTAAAATAAGAGTATCAATATATTAGATCACATTAAATCTGAATCCATCCAGTCAACTTTTATTTATTTAAAAAGTTATTTCTTTATAAGTGGGAACTTTCAGTAGCATATTCAAACCAGAGGGGTAGGTTCAACTCTCGTCAGAGTTGTCCTCTAAGGACTGGATCACATAGACTTCTCATTGGAGATATATTATTCTCTCACTTGTTATATTTAATTAATTCATTCATATACTTCCTGAGCTCCTCCTATGTTCCAGACATTTCAAAGTGCTGTGGACACAGCAGTGAACACAATAGAGAAATCTCTTTTCTTGTACAGCTTATATCCTACAACTGAACCTTAGACACCAAATGGTTGGACCAATCCTGCTCCCCAGTGCGTTGATCCCATCCATAAGACATTTAATTAATTTGGTGGATTAAGCATCTATTATGTTCATGAAGCTCTAGATGATGACAGCAGGTGATCAATAAATAGTGTCTATGTGCTAGTGTTACAGTTTGTGTTACAATTACCATGTGAATAATAGGCCATAACCTATTTTACACTTGAGCAGACAGTTTTAGAGGTGTTAGGTGATTGTTTAAGATCATATTGCTAACAGTAGCAGGGCCAATAATCATATTCATTTAATGTCCTCTGTGCTAATGTGATATCTGAACTTCTAAAGAAATTCCTGTGACTGCCAGATTTGACTTTTTTGATAAAGTATTCCATCACTTGAAATACTTTTTATATTTTAGCACTTCTGAAATCTAAAGCAGTCTTAAAATCAGTGATAAAGCATTATGTTGAAATAATAGGTAATGTTTTTCTTAGTGTACAAAAAGGTGATCTTAGATTCATTGTAATGCAGAAAGTACAAATGTAAGTTATGTATATATTCATAACTTTTACAGCTCAAGGTTAAATTTCAAAATAAATACAGATTATAAAATCAATTACATTATGAATTAAGTTGAATGTGATGTATATTTTGTTGAAACTAAATTGTCCTTTCACCCTTAACCCTCTCCTTAACCCTCTCTAGTGTGGCTTCTCTCCCCACCCTTCCACTGGAACTGCTCTTACCTAAATGGCCAATGATCTCTGAGTAACCAAATCCAATAATTTTCTGGCTTCTCATTCAACCTCTCGGTATCATTCCAATTGATCACCTCTCTGGGAAAATACCTATTTCCATGACACCACATTGTCATGGTTTTCCTTCCAGCTCACTGTTGCTGTTAGTCTCCTTTGCTGGCTCCTTAATGAAATCTCTTATTGGGCTCTATTTCTGTCTACACCCTTTTATTTTATTCAGTCATATGGTTTTTAAAATATTATGTCCAAAACTGAATTTTTGATCTTTAAAAACCTGGTCTTCCCCCTAGACTACTTGTTTCAGGAAATGGCACCATTATCCATTAGTAAGTACTAAAGCTAGAACTAGTGGACTTACTCAACCCATCTGCAAATCCTTGCCTTTAGAAATATATCTTGTGTTTTGTCCACTCTTCTTTATCTCTACTACATTACTGGACTACTGCAGTAGTACACCCTCCAAATCATTTACGCTGCAGCCAAAGTAAACTTTTTTAAAAATCGTGTCATGTTTCGCCCTTGTTTAAAATTCTTCAATAATAATTGTAGCAAAATCCAAATTTCCTACTCTAAAGGTCTAGCATGTTCTCAGTGCTGCTTAACTCTCAACCTCATCTGCCACCCTGATTATATTTTAATCACTCTGGCTTCCCCGTCAGTTGATAGAACCAAAAAGGTGCTTTCTCCCTTGATACCTCTGTGTTTGCTTTTCTCTTTGAGTAGAATACCCTTTATCATTGTGGCTTATTCTCATCCTCAAGGCCTCACAGAGGCTCTCTGATGTCATCTGAAGTGTCCCTTTCAATCTATCGGAGCTCTCGTCTTCTATCACTTAGTACATTTCATAATTTATAATTTTTGTTCCCTGTTTCATGTATATTGTTTGTTACTAGACTAAATTTGACAAGAACAGAGAGTATCTGTCTCAGATGCCTTTGATTCCCCAGCTTCTTGCACAGAGCCTGGTAAATAGATGTTCTCTAGTATGCCATTTTAATTTCCTCGCACTCCCCTGCCAATATATAGTTATTTTCTTAGTGGTTGCCCTGAGGAGTACAATTAACATAAGTCTAATTCAGATCAATACAGATTTAGTAGTAGTATAAAACTTTGCTCCTATATAGCTCTGTCCCCTCCCCCCTCTTTTGTGTTGTTATTGTACAAATTATATCTTTATACATTGTATGTTCATCAACACAGATTTATAATCAATGCTTTATGCAGCTATACATCAACTAGGATTTAAAAGTTAACAAAAAATTTATACTCTTGCATTTACTTTTCAGCTACCTTATTTATTTCCTTATTTTTCCATGTCAGTTTGTTTTACTGTCTCGTATCCTTTTGTTCCAGCCTGAAGGGCTCTCTTTAGTATTTCTTGTAGGGCACATCTGCTAATTATAAATTCTCTCACACTTTCTTCATATGGGAGTGTCTTAGTTTTGCCTACATTTTATTAAACTTAGTATTTTGAAATAATTTGAAACTTACAGGACAGTTAAAATAATAATAATATATACCCCATACAGAGAACCTCCAACATATCCCCACCCAGATACCCAGACCCTTCAATTTAACATTTTGCCAAATTTGCCTTATCATTCTATCCATCCATCCATTTTCTAAACATGTGACAGTAAGTTGTATATATCATGCTTCTTGAACACTTAATATGTCCATGTACATTTCCTGAGAACAAGGATATTTGCTTATGTTACCATCTTAACTAAAATTATCAATTTCAAGAAATTTAACATCAATGTAAACCTTACAGTCTATACTCCAGTTTTTCCATATGCCTCAATAATATTCTTCATGGCATTTCCTCCTCCATTATTAGGAATAAATTATGAGTCTGGGATCATGTGTTGCCTTTATTGTCTCTACTGCCCCTCTCCTTTTAAAATTAAGGGAATGCATATACAAGAACTTTCCCATCTACCAAGCATACAATTCAGTGGGATTAATCACATTCAAAATGTGTGCTACTTTCACCATTATCATTACCAGAATTTTCTTATCCCAAACAGAAACCCTACACCCATTATGAAGTAACTCCCCCAAATTCCCTCCTGCACCCTGGTGACTAATTTCTGTCTCTGAATTTGTATATTCTAGCTATTTCATATGTATGGAACCATACAATATCTATTCTATTGTGCCTGACTTATTTCACTCAACATGTCTTCAAGGCCATCCGTGTTAAGTAGCATGTATTAGAACTTAATTCCTTTTAGCTGAGTAATGTTCCATTGTATTTTTATACAACATTTTGTTTATCCATCTATCAATGGGCATTTGGGTTGTTTCTACCTTTTAACTACTGTGAATAATGTTACTATGAACATTGGTGTAGCTATACAAATATTTTGAGTCCCTGCTTTAAATTCTTTTGGGTATATACCTAGAATTGTGATTGCCAGGTGATATGGTAGTTCTACTTTTAACTTACTAAGGCATTGCCCAATGTTTTCTACAGTGGCTGCACCATTTTACATTCCCACAATGTATGTACTAAGATTCCAATTTTTTCACATCCACACCAGCATTGACTTTCTGTTTTTGTTTTGTTTTGATTTGCTTTTCTCTAGTGGCTAATGATGTTGGCATCTTTTCATGTGCTTATTGGCCATTTGTATATCTTCTTTGGGAAAATGCCTCTTCAAGTCGTCACCCATTTTTGTAGTGAACCCTTTCGGATCCCTCTCGTTTCTTTCTGTGCCTATTTTTCCACTATTTTCTTAGGGGTTACATTCAAACTCTTATGTTCCTAGACTCTTCTGTCCTCCCACCTTTATGTACATATGTATACATTATAAGTCCAAAGCCATTGCTTTATCATTACTTACTATGCACTTGCACTTTAGATCCTGCAGGAAGTAAAAAGTGGAGTTACAAACCAAAAATACAATAGTACTGGCATTTCTGTTTACCCATTCATTACCATTAACAGGAATCGTTATTTCATCATGAGACTTCAGTCTGTTGTCTAGTATCTTTCCTTTCAACCTGCAGAACACCCTTAGTTTTTGGTAGGGCTAATCTAATGGTGATGAATTCCCTCAGCTTTTGATCATCTGGGAATGTCTTGCTCTGTCCCTCATTTTTGAAAGATAGTTTTGCTGGATATAGAATTCTTGATTGGCAATTTTTGTTTGTTTGCTGTTAGCATTTCAATATGTCATTCCATTACCTTGCTTCCATGGTTTACTGCAAGAAATTGGCAGCTGGTCTTATTGAGGCTTCCTTGTACATGACACAATGCTTTTCTTGCACAGTTTGCAGAATTCTTTCTATCTCTGGCATTTAACAGTTTGATTATCATATGTTTTGGCTTTGATCTATTTGGATTTATCCTGTTTAAAGTTTGTTGAGCATCTTGGATGTATATATTAATGTTTTCTGTTAAATTTAGGAAGTTTTCAGCCATTATTTCTTCAAATACCTTCTCTGCCTTTCTTCTTCTGGGATTCCCACAATGTATATATTAGTACCACTGATGGTTTCCCACAGGTCTCTCAGGCTCTGTTCACTTTTATTCTTTTTTTCTTTCTGCTCCTTAGACTGAATAATTTCAACTGCCTTTTATCTTCAAGTTCACTAATTCTTCTGCTGGTTCCAATTTTCTGTTGAACTCCTCTAAGGAATTTTTATTTTTATTTATTTTTTTTGTTACATATCCCACCCTTTCTGCCTGTTTTTGCTGTGTTCATTTTCGCGTTCTTCCGTGTCTGCTTTTTGTCTCCCCCCGTTGCAGCAACGCGCCGAGTCAGCTCACCACGTAGGCGGCTTGCTCCGTTTGCGGGCGGCTCTTCTCTGCTCGTGGGCAGCTCTGCTCTGTTTGTGGGCAACTTGCCCTGCCTGTGGCGGCTTTTTGCCCTGCCCATGGCAGCTTGCCCTCTCAAGGCGGTCTGCCCGCTCAGAGAGGCCCCGGGAACCGAACCCGGGGCCTCCCATATGGTGAACTGGTACCCTATCCACTGGGCCACAGCTGGCCCCCTAAGGAATTTTTAATGTCTGCTACTGTGGTCTTAAGCTCTCTTTGGTTCCTTTTCATGATTTCTTCCTTCATTAACATTCTCTTTATGTTCTTCTGTCATTTCCCTGATTTCCCTTAGTTCTTTGTTCATGTTGTCTTTTAGCTCTTTGAGCTTATTTAGGACCAACTTTTAAAAGTCTTTGGTATGTCCAAGCTCTGGTCTTCTTTGTTGTGATTGTTTATAATTCTTTGTCATGCTCCCTTGCACAAGCCATTGTTTCCTGTTTCTTTGTATGTTTTGTAATCTTTTATTGGAACCTGAATGTTTTGATATTTTAATGTTAGCTCTGAAACTTAGACACTAAGGCACCATTCCTTAAGCCTGTATCTAGTGTTATGCCAGATTTCCTTAAATGCCAGTAGAGGAATGAAGGAAGGGAGTTAGAGGAAGGGAGGGGGAAAAGAAGCCCTTTCTCAGTCTTTGCAGATTGACCCGTGGGAGTGCGTTCCTTTATAATGTAGCTGTCCTAACAGTGAGTTTTGAGAATAGCCTGGGGCAAAAGTGTAGGGTCTTCCCCAGTCTTCTGCATATGTGTCTTGTCTTAGGCATGCATGCCTGGCCTTAGGAATTCCTATGTTTACACGAATCTCTAGGAAACAGTACTTCTTCATGGTTCTGGGCATTGCACTATATGTCCTGCAGCCAGCAAATCCTTGCCTCAGGCAGTTTGGATTTGACTCTTCTACAGTCTTCTCTAGGAGAGCTTTGTGAACTGCCTTCTAATGCAGGACAGTTCTGGAACAGCAAGCCTGCAGTAAGTGTCCTGACTTAGTCTTTCAGGCTGCCACTAGATGGGCTGACACATTCTTGTTCCTAGTACATGCACAAGGGTTACCCTACTCCCTCTGGAGCCAGGCCCAGACACCTATACTGGGAGTATAGGCTGGCTTCACACCAAGCCCATGAGGGTTTGGTGCCTACCCTGCTACTGCAACCCTTCAATTATTTTCAGGAACTGTGAGGAAGATGGTTTTGCCAGCTCTTGTTTGTTCCTTAAAGCTTCTGTGGGAGGACAGAACCCTGTAGCATATCAATCCACCATCTTGATGACTGGACAGTTTGTCTTTCATCTTGAAGAATAGTTTTGCTGGATAGCAACAGTCTGTCTTTCAATGCTTTAAATTCATTATCCCACTGCCTTCTGGCCTCCATGGTTTCTGGTGAGAAATCAGCCATTGATCTTATTGAGGATATCTTATATGTGATAACTTGCTTCTCTCTTGCAGCTTTCAAGATTCCCTCTTTGGTTTTGGTTTTCAAAAGTTTATGATATGGCTAAGTGTGGATCTGAGTTTATCCTACTTAGAGTTCACTGAGCTTTTGAATGTTTACTTAATCTTGTACATCAAATTTAAGAAGTTTTCAGCCATTATTTTTATAAATATTCTTTCTGCCCCTTTTTCTCATCTTCTGGGACTCCCATTATGATATATTGGTCCAGTAGTTAGTTTCCCACAGGTCTTTGAGGCTCTTCTTTATTTCAGTTCCTTAGCCTGGGTAATCTCAACTAGAGCTATCTTCAAGTTCACTGATTTTTTTCTTCTGCTTGCTTAGATTTGCTCTTGAGCCCCTCTAGTGAATTTTTTCATTTTAGTTATGACACTTTTCAACTCCAAAATTTCTACTTGGTTCTTATTTTATATATATATATATATATATAATTTATCTCATTGTTGATATTCTCTATTTGGTGAGACATCATTTTCATACTTTCCTTTATTTCTTTGAACATGTTTAAAATAGATGACTTTAAATCTTTGTCCAGTATGTTCATTGTTTGAGTTTTTTAAGGGACATTTTCTATCCCCTGCTTTCTTCCTGTGTATAGGCCATTCTTTCTTCTTTATCTGTTGTGTAATTTTTTGTTGAAAACTGGACATTTTGTATAATATATTGGGACAACTTTGGAAATCAAGATTTCCCCCCTCCTCAGTTTTGTTGCTGATTGTTGTTTTTGCTGCTGCTGCTGCTGTTACTGTTTGTTTAGTGATTTTCCAGAAATAATTCTGTGAAATCTGTATTCTTTTTTGTGTGTGGGCACTGAAGTCTCTCCTCAGTTAGCTTAGTGGTCACCTAATAATTTGATTTCCTTCAATGCTTAGAACCAATGAGTCTCCCATTTTTTGCCAAGGGGGTTCTGTGTTGTGTGTTCAGCAGTCAGCCAAGCAGTTTACATCTCTGCCTTATCCTTTACATCCTGCTTCACAGAGCCTCAAGATTAGCCAGAGATGATTGCTTATGGCCTTCTCAGGTCTTTCATGAGCATATGTGCACAGTCTTGGACATGAGTTTGGCCCTGTGCATGCTCCTTCTCCTGGATTCCAAGGAATATGTGGGAGTTTTTCAGAACTCCCTATGGACATCTCATTCCCCAGCTTTTCCTAAGTTTTTGGTTAGCTTGTTTGCCCCAACTGTTACCATGGTTCAGGCTGTTGTGATGTTAGACAGTTGCTGCTGACTGTTTTCAACAAATGCTCCTAGGGAAAATGCAATTTCCACAGGGTGAGCTCTGAATCAGGTCAAATAAAGACAAGCCTTGAAAGTGTGTTCTAGGGGACTACCAGACAGGTCAAATGACAATTCTCCAGGAACAGGGCTTTGAAAGAGGATTCCAATGGGGTTAGTACCCTGTTCTGATTGCTCCAGTGGCTGCTAGGTTGCTGGTTTACATTGTGACTATAAGCTGTAGGTTTTCAAGGCTACCACAGAGATAGGAAGATAGGGATAAGGCAACTTATTTTTTTTTATTTATCCCCCCTTGCTGCTTGTACCCGCTGTGTCCATTTGCTGTGTGTTTTTCTGTGTCTGCTTGTCTCCCTTTGTTGCATCATCTTGCTGTACCAGCTCACCACACCGCACAGACCAGCTTGGATATGGCACTTTAAAACACTACAGGGAAGTGGATGTGGCTCAACTGGTTGGGCTCCCATTTACCGTATGGGAGGCCCCAGGTTCGATTCCCAGGGCCTCCTGGTGAAGGCAAGCTGGCCTGCGTGGCTCCGTGAGCCAATGGCCTAGGCAGCGCAGTGAGCTGGCACAGTAAGATGACACAACAAAGGGAGACAAGGAGACACAGAAAAACGCACAGCAAATGGACACTGAGCACAAGCAGCAAGGGGGGGATAAATAAATAAATAAAATAAATATTTAAAAAAAAAACACTACAAAGCTTGATTTTCTTACCAAGATTCAGCCATTTTTCTTAAACACTACCAAGTTATTGCAGGACTTTAATTTCTAGAGTTCTGAAAAAGTTGATTTTTGATAGTTCTTGCCAGTACTCTCATTGGATTTTGGAGTGAGAATATTCAGAAGCCCTTACTCCTCTGTTCCCAAAGATGTCACTCTAGCACAGGGCCTGGCACATGTGTTCATCTGTTGAATGAATGCATAAAGGAAACTTTCTATGGCACTGTCTCCTAATTAGGTTCTTTTGAATTTGGCCTGCATCCATTGTTGTGTGATTAAAATTCCCCGCCATTTATACAGTGCAACCCCAGGTCTGGGTAGCATGTACTCCGCATTGCTCGCCATGCCCAGAGCCTCATAAATACCACCAGAAGCATTTCTGTGAGGAGTTGGCATGCTTGCAAAAGGACTTTAGATGCCCTAGTTACTTCATTTGTCGAGGACTGATATGCATACTAAAAGGGACAAGCAACCCACATAGCAGGTTCTGCCTGGAAACCAGGCCACCTTCTGTAGCATTCCTCAGAAAAATCTAGAACCATTTTATTTCCTTTCTCCTCCCCCAAGAAGGGAACATTTTTACATTTAGCAAAAAAATATATTAAGCCAAATTTTTGTGTAGCCCATCAATTATTACCTTTCCCTACCTTTGACAAATTCCTAAAGGGCAACAGAGTGGCCAAGTAAAATCAGCTCTGGAATCAGGACTGGAAAGAATATGAGATCTAATTTAGCATCCCTGTTTTCAAAGGAGGGAACTGAGGTCCACAGAGGTCAGTTGGCAACTGGCATCCAGGCGTCCCAAGTCCTAATCTACTGTTTTTTCCAAACTCTTAGTCCATTGTTCTTCCTACTACAGTGCATTTGAACCCAATCCATGAACCCAAGTGCAACACCATTGGTACCGACAGAAAACTATTTTAGGAACCCCAGTTACATCAAACATTTATCTATAAAACTTTCCTTGGCTGGTATTGTGATGGTCAGAGGTATGAAATACTCTGTACAAATACAAAGACAGACCTGAGGATAACCTATATTGATTTTAGACAACCCTCTTGAGTTCTTTCAACCATGATATCAGGGGCTCAACTACTTATGGAGGCTTCTTGAAGTACTGCAAATATGTATCTCCAGCAGAGTTGGTATTGTGGGTGACTCTGGAATACTTGCAGTGCTGCTGCATTATCCCTGGGCTACACATCCAAAAAGGCAACTTGGAGAATCACAGATTACCTCTACAAGCAAGTTTACCAAATTTCATTCCAGTCTGGCCCAAGGTATCAAGAAAAATATGATCTATTCCCAAGACAATAAAAGAAATGCAGGTCTATTATATTTAGCATGTCAAATATACTGATGGTTCATTGTCCTGAATGACTATATGAACTCTAAGGATTCAATTCCATCATCTGCTCAGTTTAACTCTTGCAGTACAGTGGAATGCATACTGGTCAAGGAGTCAGACAACTTGTTCACTCATCTAAGCTGTGTGATCTCAGTTTTTCATCAGTCAAGTAGAGGACTGGACAAGAGACTCCTAAGTTTCTTCCAGCTCCAACATTCTGTTATAATCTAGGAAACAGTCAATTTATGTTTGTTTGTTTTTTTGTTTTATTTTTTTACTTTTTTTATTTTTTCTTTTTTTTAGGAGGT
>PVKH010031685.1:0-12284 GCA_004027955.1 Chaetophractus vellerosus
AAATGTTTAACAACCGACTTTCCAAAAAGAAAAAACACAGTCCTTATTTTGCAAATTTCCGTGGTGTAAACAGTCCCAGCACAGCTGGTTTCAAGCTATTGGTGTGAACTGAACACTTGGCTTTCTCAGGCAGCATGAGCTGGCTTCAGCGTACTGCTGGCTGCATCTGCTGGTTCTGGCATTTAAGTTTATTTGGGAGACAGCAGAGAGCTAACAAGAGGACAGGAGGGGAGGTGACCCTGTCAGGGCTTGGTTTCAAATGTGCAGCTCTTGGGGTTGTCTAGCCTTGGGAAAAGAGGCTGGAGAGCATGGCTAATCAGGGGGCTGGCCTGGGGCAGGCAGGGGTGGGTGGGGCACTGGGAGGGGATGGGCTGGATCCCATCATAGGCAGTGAAATGAGCCTCTTTCCCTCTGTTTGGAGCCTCAGAGGTCTCTTGTCTAAAAATGTGTTTCTCAGTGGGAAGCATCACAAGGCAGTGAGACCTCAGTGCGCCCAGCTCTCCTTTCCCCTCTAAAGTCAGGTTGGGTCTAGAGCAGTTCATTCACACGGGAGCCCTTGGCTTCCTTTGTACATCCAGTTCAATGACTTAACAACAACATGTATTTACTCAAGAAATGACCTGGGAATTTTCATTTGGGGGAGAAAAAAAAAAGATTTTCTTGGAAAGAACCCCAGTTGGGGAGTTCAGCTCAAAAGGGCACATCTAAGTTTGTGCTTAGCTGGGACAGAGGTCTGCTGAGCTGTTGGGACATCTCTGGGACAAGGAAGAGGTCAGCTAGGGCCTCCTGCCCCGACCCCATGTGGGCAAAGGAATCAGGGTCCAAGATGAGGTCAGGACTGGCTCAGAATCAGCAGCCAGGGCTTCCTGAGAGAAGAGAGTTTTAGCTGGACTTTGAAATATGGGCAGGATCTGGAAAGGGGGGAATGGTTCTAGATGGGAGTCTGAGAGTGTCTGTGTGGCCCTTCTTGTCCTCTTTGCTCTCAGATCCATTCCCCATCCTTACGCTGCTCAGCGATTTATCACATGGGCTGGCCCTGGCAAACTACAGTTCCCAGGCTTCCTTGACAGTTGGCTTCTGGCCAGGTTTGGCCAATGAGAGCCACACACAGGCGATCACAGGAGATTGGAGAGTGGGGAGGAAGGGAGGGGAAAGGGTATTTCTTCCTCCATCTCCAGCATGGGTGACATCCCAACAGCAGACATCTCTTCCACGGTTCTAGCTGTCGTTCCTTAGCCCCTCTCTCCATGGTCTTACCCCCTCAGGCTGAGGAGGTCCTTGTGTGGTTTTCATTCCTACTGGATGACTCTGGCTTCTAGGCTCTGGAAGCACCACTTCGTCCTGCTGTTCCTCCGGCCCTAAAGTTGGTACTGGCTTTCTGATGTGGCTGGTCTCTGTGCTGCTTCACTGCCCCCTGCTTGTCTTTGCAGTTCTCCCAGCTTTGTAAGTAGCTCACTGTGCTAAATTACTGGGCACGGTCTTATGGACTCTGTTTTCCTGACTGGATCCTGACTGATATGGCCTGTCTCTTGGAGTGGGAAGGGATGAGGGGCAGAAGAGGCCTCCTCTGGGGTGGGGGGAGGTGGAGTCTTGCCCCTTTGTCATGGTCTTGGGTCATACTACAGGCCTGCTGGCCTTCCAGCTCAGCCTGTGACTGTCTGGGGCCCAAACCCAGGTACTGGCTGAAGCCCAGGATCACCCGTTGTCATGCATTCCTTCATTTGTGGGGTCAGGAGCAGGCCTCTTGAGTCTCTGCTCGTGCCCCCATGCTGACTGGCTTTCACTCTTGCCTGGCCCCTCCTCCCTCACCTTGCCCCGACCTGCCTAGGGCAGAGGGCCCACTGACCTCCTGGCCAGGCCTCTCTCCAAGTCTCCTTTTATAGGTTCTTGGAAGCCATTTATGAGTGGGAGGAAGGGACAAGACCAGAGTTCTGCCTTGTGAAGGGGAAACACTTGCCCAGGGTTATGAACCAAGGACAAGAAGACTCAGTCAGGAAGACTTCCAGGTCCCAAATGTGGCCACAGAAAGGTTTGGGCTTAGGAACATGTCTGTGAAGGGGTCCTGAGACCCTTTCTTAAAACTCCAGGACTTCCAGGAGCAAAGTTTAGAAATCACAAGTTTAGTCCAAGCTTCCATTTTATATATGAAAACCTGAGGCCCAGAGAGGAACAGGGACTTTCTGGAGCCACACTGTAGCCAGGAGCAGGGCAGAAGCTAAGGCTGTGGTCTCCTAGCCCAGCACCTTGCCAGGGCCCTGCCTCTGGGATCTCAGTGGCTTTGGGGAGCACGGTGGGATGGGCAGATGGAGGCACGTGGTTAGGAGGCCCATCTGCTGTCCAGAGAGGCCTCACCCAGGTCAGGGCGGCCATGACACTCATTGCGCAGGAATTCCTGCACCCCAGCAGCTGTGGCTGGGCCTCTACTTCAAAGTCCACGGAGGCCTCTGCAGACCCCCAGTGATGCCAGGCCACTGCTCTCCAAGTGCAGCGTGTGCGGATACCTGCCTCTGGGTGCGGCTTACAGAGAAATCCCCGAGTCCGCTGCTGAGTGCCAAGTTGCGCAAGAGCCGAGTGGCTGCGGCTGTGGTTGTGCTTGTGTGACTTTGTACAGAACCAAGAGGGCTCCACTCTTCATGGGAGAGGGATGACTCAGCAAAGCTGGGCCCCTTGGGGGAGTTGCCAAGGGAGGGAAAGGTGGTGGGGATACCCTGCCAGGAGGAGGCAGTGTGTGTAGAACCCTGTGTGGGCCCCACACCAGCGAGAGCTATCCCCACACCTGCTGTCCCTCGTGCCCCAGTCCAGTGACCCGCTTATGCACCCACTGAGTCCTCGCTCACACCCACGCCTGGCGCTCTGGCTGCTTGATCAATGCATGGAACCCCCTCCTAGTTGAGCTCCCCTGACACTTCTCCACACTCACTTGGTCTAGGCCTCTGGTTTACAGGCATTTGAAGTCTTGGGGGTGTGGAGGGTGTTCCAGGCAGGAGATCAATCACTGGCAAAGACAAGTAGTCAGGCAGGTGTGTTAAAAAAAAGTCTAGAGAGGAGAGATCACTACCTAATCATACACGGCCTTCAGTGACAGGCCAGCCTGGGCTTTCGTCTGTGAAAATGGGTAGCCTTTGAAGGTTTTGGAGCATCTGAGTGCTGATGCCAAAGATGTACTCCCAGCAGGCAGGTGGGAGTGGACAGGGCACCTGAGTCAAGCTGGAGGCCAGGGTAGGGCGGGCCAGGGTGAGGCTCACACAGTGTCTTATGTGTGTTGAAGAGGGCTGGCACAGGGCAGTGGCCACAGAAGGGGGAGCCAGGCTGGTCAGTCTCCCTCGTATGGCAGCCAAAGTCAGGGGTCACTGAGGGGTCACTGAGATTGTCCCACCCATCTGCTTTCTCCACTGTGGGAGGATTTGGGCTCAAGAACATGGTGTGCTTTTATGAGCTCTCTGCCTCGTGCTGGCTGGCATTGGGCAAGTTCCTTAACCTCTCTCTGAGCTGAGGTTACTTCATCTGCTAAGTGGAAATAATATTCTGTACCTTCTAGGGCTGTTGAGAGAATCACATGTGCATAGCTGGGCTCGCAGGTTGCCTGGGATGGAGAAAGCGCTTGGTTCCCGGAAGCACAGAAGAGGCAACTGACTCCTGTGCTCTTTGATGATTCCTCCCCAGGGTCCAGTCCAAGACCCAGCCTGTTGGAAGTTCTTCAGCGTAATGCCTCCCAAGGCCTCTTCCCCTCATGTCTTTAAGGCTCCTTGGGATCCACATGGGGTACCTGTCAAGGTTCTTCTCTACTTGAGGTGCACCTTCCCTTGCTACTGTGCCCTTGAATTAGACGAGGCAGGCGCCATGCTGTGCTTTTTACCAACGGGGGTCACTGAGGGGTTAAGGACAGAGACTGCTCCACTCATGGCCATGAGCTGGGCCCACCTCTACCCCTCAGCCTCCTGACTTGGGGAGCCAGAGGAGAAGATTTGTGTTTGGGTAGGTGGCCTGACCAGGCTGCTGTGCCTGTCACTTCTAAATCCTCTTCCTTTTGATGACGATAATTGTCAAGAAGGTTTCTCAGAGAGAGGCTTTTTTAGCAAAGAAATGGGAAAAGAATGTAGCAATTAACTGTTTCTGGGAGGAGCCCTGGTGTCTTTCCCAGGTCCAGAAGAGGGCTAGGTGAGGTGAGCTGGGAGGCTGTGGGCAAGCCCCAGTCTCTGTCTGGGGACCGCAGTCTCCTTTCTGGGATACCTGAGCTAGAAGACAAAGCCTTTTTGTGGGCTTTCTGGGGTCACTGGCCACATGGAAGAGCACAGAAGCCTCCCCGAGGGCCAGTGAGGGGTGGGCAGGCACAGAGCCAAGTCTTGGGGGCCCCTGGAAGGGGAACTCCCTTCCTGGGAGCTGGGCGGTGCTGCCGCTGGCTGACGAACAAGTCCTGGGCCTGGGCCTCCCGCTGCCGCCACACCCGAGGCTGATCTGTGTGCTGCCCCCAGCTTGGTTGGGCCTCTGGGCCTCTGTCTCTGCAGATCCCTGGCTTCACCTTCACACCTAAGTGGTGAGCAGAGCTTGGACTGCCAGGCTCCTCCCTGGACTGTTCATGCACTGAAGAGCATCCTCAATAACTGGGGCGATTGAGGGGAGAGAGAAGGCGTGAATGAGGAGGAGAGTTGGTTTTGCTCAGGACTGGGTGCCCTGGGGGGCTGAGTCTTAGATGCATCCGTCAAATCCCATGTTTTCTTCTGGAGGCCTGCCTGCAGGCAGGAACTTGGACAAGATGCCTCCTTTGCCAGTCGGAACCTGGGGTCTGGCCTGAGGAGTGGCTGGTCTTGGTACCACCCTGAGGACAGGTGCCAGGTCAGCGTGGGCCTTTGGCAGGATGCCAAGGCCTGGTCCCACTGCCGAGCACTGTAGCAACACACAGCCACCCAGCTCTGTAACCCTGGACTCAGGGCTTGCCCGTACACCGGAATCACAGCCTATTTGCAGGGGAAGAAACCCAAACTGAAGTGAGCGAATATAATGTTCTCAAGTGTAAGTTTTTCTCCCATAAAGTTTTAATTAAACCTTCGGCACCTATAATGCCTTCATCCCTGGAAAGCCCTCGCAGGTGCCAAAATTACAGAACCATTTCAAACGCATGTAAACCCAACGAGATGGTTTGCGGATCCACACGGGGTATGGGTGGGATGGAAATTTAGTAGTTCCATGGTGGTTTAATAGTTGTGTTTTTGGCTAGTAAGATTGTGCCGGGCCTGTGTGCTGGCATTCGGCATATCCGTGCTCTGCTGGGTTCTCCAGAGGGTCTTGGCGCCAAATACCCAGGCCCTGGGATAGGTGAAGAAATCAGTGGCTCAGGAGCCTGTTCCCCAATTCTTAAAGGTCTGCATTTCCATTTTGAGAATAATCTGTTAAAATTCATATGATCTTACCTAGATTATCTGGCTAACCACCTTGTAACCTGGTATTGCCACACGATCTGTAAGCAACATTTTTGTATGCCTTCACAATGGTGTTTTTTGTGTTTGATTGATCATATTTGCTCTAAGGGAAGTCCAAATGCAGTCGTGGTCCATTGTAAAGAGGGAGAGTTCAGTTGCATTAGTTCAGAAAAAGAAAAGTGAGTGCAGGGCCAAGCACATTCTGGTGTACCGTGCCAGTGGCCAAAGCACCTGTTTGCTTGAGGCAAGGATCATGCACATAGGGCAAGCAGAGCCCGGCTTGAAGTTCATTGGCAGCAACTGTGCTGGGAAACACGTGAGGAAGAGAGTTCTGGAATTAGAATTAGGAAGAAATGGATTAAGTGTTTATTTTAAGGCAGATTTTAGTATCACTGTAAGGCTAACTATGGCTTCAAGTGATAAAGATGGCTTTACAGAATTACTGAGTAATATCTCATTAAAATTGGCGCTTCAGCAAGTGGGAAGTTTTTGGTTTTATATAAAGTCCGGTTATCCTGAACCTGCAAATAAAGCCTTAAAGTTATGAATGCCACTTTGTTTGCATTCACTTGTTCTCAGGCATTCATTCTCTGATCGGTGCTAATTAAATCAAAATACAGAAACAACTGGACTGAGGCCACCTCTCTCAACTATTAAACCCATTCTTGGCAATTTAATTTTAGCAGTGCACATCATCTAATTTTTTTGGTAGATTTCTTCGTATTTAATTTCCAAATTTGCTTTGGCTTTATACATGCTTCGAGTAATACAAATAAGGAGTGGATAGCTCTGGTTTTTTATTCTGTATGTGTATTCATTCATTTACCTAATACATTAATTGAACTCCTACTGTGTGACGAGTGCTCTAGGCACTGAGGATGCAGCGTGAACAAAGCAGGGGACATCCCTGTACTCAGGAAGTTTATAATCTAGAGGAGGAAATAGACCGGAACAAACAAACAAAACCCCCACAGACAAATTAGTAAATATACAATATAATATTAGATGGAGGTGAAGAAAAAGTTGGCTAGGTAAAGGGATAGGGACGATGAGGAGATTGGTGTGGGCAGGCTTCTCTGAGGAGGTGACATTTGCTCAGGAGACCTGGGTGAAACAAGGGAGTGAAGCATATAAAGATCCAGGAGAAGAGTCGGAGCTAAGGGATCAGCATGTGCAAAGGCCCCTGACCCAGGGACATGACCGTGTTTGTTGTATATTGTTCTAATATGAATAAAAATTTGATACTCATCAACACATAGCAAGATGGGGCACTCAGGGCTTGGGAGCCTGCAGCAAGTACTGGGGAAGTCATTCTGGTGTGGGGGACCCAGGAGGACCTCAGGCCCAGACAGAGAAGCCTGTGGGGGTTGAAGGGTTTCCTCGGCTTGCTAGTGGAGAGCTTGGCACAGCACCTTGGGCTGAGGGAGAGCAGAGGAGCAGCTCACCCCCACCCCCTGGATTGTGCTCCCCCATAGTGCGGCCATCTAGAGCAGCCTGCCTCAGAATCACGCAGAGGGCTTGTTAAGACACAGACTGCTGAGCTCCACTCCCTGAGTTTCTGATTCAGGAGGACTGGGGTGGGGCCTGAGAACGCATTTCATCAACAAGTTCCCAGGTCATACTGCTGCTGCTGGTGCGGGGACCACACCTTGAGAACCACTAATTTGGCGAGAGAATGCTGCCCAAAGCCTTCAGCTAAAGGGCCTGTGTGGGCCGCACAGGGATGGCTGTGTGGCTGAGTGGGCCCTACTGAGAGATGCAGACATGATTCTGGTGCCCCAGGGCCGTGAGCAGGCTGGCAGTGCCCGTTGCTGAACGCAGGCACGTGTGTGGATGATGCATTGCCCGTGCGTCCGTGCTGGCTGCTGCCGCCACTGATGCCCAGGAACCTCCTGGGTTAGGGAGGAGCCTGCAGCTCCTGATGGGGCGGAGTCCGGCCCTGCTGATGGTCACTGGTGTGACCACCCAGAGCTCTTCATCTCTGCCTTGTGAATCCAGGGGCCCAGCATCTCTCTCTTGCCCTCTGACTCTCCCCTGAGTTTAGTCTGATCTTCCAACAGGGCCATGTGTGAAGGTCCTTTGCAAACAGTTGGGAGCTCCAGAAATGTGAGTTGGTATTATTAGAGATGAATCCTTGATGCCCAGCTGATTTTCCCAAGTTAAGGCCCTCTACTCTTCCCATTGATTCACCCTTGGGTGTGGGTTTGGGTGTTGAAGAGAAGAGAAAGAAGAGAGGCAGTGGGCCATGCTCAGCCTGGAGGCACACAGGGATCTGATGGGAAACAGCTGAGCCGATGGCTCTGCGCACTCAGACAATAAATCTTGGCTTCTGAAGAAGCTGCAGAAAATTGATTTTTTGCAGCTTCAGTGGTCATCCTGAAGGATTTGGTGGGGTGGAAATGGGGCCCATTTCTCATCTCTCTGCGCTACATGCTGCCTTGGGTCAGGTGTTCAACGGGCTTCTCCCAAGGGAACAGAGAGGCCTGGATCAGCACCCACTGCTGCTGCTTGTTCCTCCCACTGCCTAGTGGAAACTGGGAAAGGACGGAGAGCCCCACCTTCTTCAGTTGCCCTCAGTGTCCAGCTGCTCGTTGCCCCCTGCTCGTCTTTGGGCCCACTGCCACAGATGAGAAAGGTGCATGTGTTTGTGCAGCTAAGCTGGGATTAAGGAATTTGTACAGGGACGCAGCTGTGGGTCTCTGGTGTCTGAGGTGTGATGGGGCAGGGCTGGGGTGGGAGCCTTGCTGAGCTCAGTCTTTCCACATCTGTCCAGTCCTTCATGCATACTGACTGCTCTAGACACAGCCAGCAGGTAAGGTCCAATATAGCCATCCCTGAGGGTACCAAGTGGGCTTACCAGGGGCAGGACCTTCCCTGGGCGAGGCGCTGAGGCAGTCCGGGAGACTAGGGGAACAGGGATGGCCCTTTGGTACATTTCCTCTACATGTGTGGAGAGTGGACTTAGCCCAGCCCAAGGGAATAGAAGATTCTCACAACCAGGGAGGAAGCCACAGCTATAGACCGATGGTTCCTGGAGCTCTTGTTGGCTTTGGATGACTTAATGGAAAACTTGGCCAGGGTGCCGTGAGGCAGAGCCATGACTTCTCGGCCTGGTGGCTGGCTCAAGGAGTGGCTTCCACATCCACCCTCCCAATGAAGAGTCGAAGGGGCAGAGGACCTGGTTCTCTGTCCCAACTCTGCCTTGCAAACTGAGCTGCCATGAGCACATCTCTGTACCTCCTCTGTGGCTAGCCAGAGGGAGTAATTCCTGCCTGGCTTGGCTGCTGGGAAAATGGGATGAGACTGGGCTTAAGGAGCCCCAACCTTGGCCCACGTGTGGAGGTAGAGTATTTAGATTCAGAGTGGGTGCAGTCCACGTGGGATTGCTTTTGTTGAGGCTGAAATTTGGAAAGGGACCATCTTCCTGGTGGTCCTTGCTGATGTGGCATATCAGTGTTCTTTTTCCCTGAACAGCATCGCCACACTGCTCTCGAATGTCTCCATCTTGCTTGACTCGAAGGAGCAACAAGTGAACATACTGCCAAAAGATATCAAGTTTATCAGGGGTTTGGCGCTGAAAGCCCTGAAGTGTGGCAAGCATTTCTTTTTCCTGTTCTTGTTTGCGATGGCAGCGTCTGTCGCCCACACCTGGCGTCCTGGCGCTCCAGCCAGGGGTTGCAGTGGGGACACAGGGAGAGGGAGGGAAGGAAGGGCCAGCATGCGGTGGTTTATCAAAATGCAGAATGTACTTTTTTAAGGTAAAAAGTGAAATACTGATAAGCCCTGATCCAGCCCAAAGTTGGAAATAATAATAATGTTATGGTGGATGATAATGTTGTGAATTTCATTATTTTTCTCCAACTTTGGCCTGATCAGGGCTTATATATACTGGCGTTTTATATATGTAACATTAATATTATAATATTATTAATAATCATAATTATTAAAGAGTAGCTAGCTTCCAGACTCTTATTTACCAGACACAATGCATTTTTTTCCATTATTTTATTTAATTACCTCCAGAAACCTATAGGTAATTATTGCTTCCATTTTAAAAGGAGGGGAACAGAGGCTGAGGTTGAATAGCTTGTCCAAAGTCCACTGAGGGGACCTGCTGTAGCCCAGTGGATAGGGCGCGGGTTTACCACATGGGACCGGGTTCGGTTCCCGGGGACCTCTCCGAGCGGGCAGACCACCTGAGAAGGCAGGCTGCTGTGGGTGGGGCAGAGCTGCCACGGGCAGGGTGAGCCGCCGGCAAACGGAGCAAAAAGCCGCCCGTGAATGAAGCAAAGCCGCCCGGGAACAGAAGCAGAGCCACCCACAAGCGGGGCAAGCTGCCTGTGCAGTGAGCTCACTTGGCGCATCGCCGCAGCGGGGGGAGACAAAGCAGACATAGAAGAACACACACACACACACAAAATGAACACACAGCAAGAGCAAGCAGAAAGGGGAGGGATATGTAACAACAACAACAACAACAAAAAACCAAAAAACAAAGTCCACTGAGGCAAGAGCAGAGAAAGCCAACAGCTCAGGCTCTGGACTGAGACGCTGGGTTTACTCTAAGGGTAGCACTTCCTGGGTGCTAGGCTGTGCTTACCTGGGACAAATGAGCAGGGAGCACGTGTGCTTTTGTTATAGTAGCAGTGAGGATGATGCTCGAGGCAGTGGTAAAGAGCACAGGCTCTGGAACCAGACTCCTTGTGTCCCACCCCCATAATGCTCCTTACTAGCTGGGTGACCTTGGGCAAGTTGCTGAGCTCCTCCGCCTAGGTTTCCTCATCTGTGCAATGCGTATAACAGTTGTGCCTGCCTCAAAGGGTTTTTGTGAGGAGTAAATTATAGAGATGGGAAGTGGCTGGTGGGTGCTCCCAGTATGCGTTGGTGGTTGTTACTTCATTTCCATCCACTGCACCTTCTCCCAGGTCCACACATTGGCGTACAGGAGGGATGTGTGTCAGTACAGGGAAAGTGGCATGTAATGGATGTCCAGCAAATAGTCACCGGGTGAAGGAATGGAACTTACTAGGTGGCCTGGAGGTCTCCTGTAATAATCTTCTCTTAGAGGATTCTCCCTACGCAGGATTCCTGCCTGAGTCCCACCTCCTGTGTCTTCTTGGCTGGAGGCTCACGGTCCCAGTGGGCCCCGGTGCCTGCGGGGCACAGGCTTCTTTGAGAGGCATATGATGGCAGACCTGCGAGGTGGGGCTGGGAGTTGTAGGGCAGCGGCTGCTCCTGACTAGTGAGGGCTGCTCCATGTGGGCCCAGGGGCCTTTCCCCAGCCTCATGAGAGGGGCTCGTACAGAGTCGGGCTGGCCAGTGCAGGAGGCTGCAGAGCCTGTCAAGGTTAACAGATAGTCCTTGACTCTGCCCTAGGAAGTAATTCAACTTCTCCCCTGACTTAGGCCACATTGTTTCAAAGCATGTGGTATAAACTACTGACCGCTGGGGAATTGCTTGAATTAACAAACTCATTTTTCCCGAGACCTGAGGTTGAACTTGAGTGAGGAGTTCAGGGCTCTTTTGCAGAAATCCAATAGATCAGGAGAACTCATGTTACACCATGTTTTCAACCTTGATCAAATGCACATTTTGCATGGTGAAGCCTTCTCCACGCCTGCACACTTCCAGCTGCACTGGATTGCTTGGAACCACAGCAAACTGGGGCCAGAGCTGGCACTGGGGCTGGAGATTTGGGAGAGCCGGCCTCTCCGCCTGAGTTGGAAGGAGCTTCAGAACCATTCCTCCCTTCTCTTCCTCCTCTCCCCCTCCTGCACCCTCCCCTGTGCCCACACTACTGAGTGTCTTTTTTAAAAAGAAAGAATGGGTGTGAGGCTTTGCTCAAACAATCCAGGTCCCAGGCTGAGTCATAGGGCCCCAGCTCAGCTCTCCTGCATGTCTCTCGCACCTCTGCCTGTGAAGACCTGCTGGGCCTGCTGCCCCTCCACCAGTGGTGCCGGACACACAGGTCATTGTAAGTCCAAAGCATCGACAAGGAGCCTATCCCTCTCCCATCTCCAGTCCCAACCACACAGCTCATGTACAGGCCTGAGCCTAGAACAAGAGCTCAATGGAGGCTAGGGATGGCTCCACACCACAGGAGAGGATACAGGCCTATCTCTGTAGGCCAGAAGCTCTTGGGGATGAGGGTTCCTGTGTGACATAGGTGGGAAACCATAGGGGCAGTAGATGCCCAGGGCACAGGCAGGGTGGGACTCAGGAAGGAGTTCAGATAAAGGGAGGTGGGCTTCCTGGAGGGGGTTGGGTGGCATTTGCAGACCCAAGAGAGAAGAGAACAGGTTTTGCTGGCTGATGAGCTTTTCAGAAAGCATCTTTGCATCCCAGGCCCCAGACTTTGAGATCTGCACAATAGAGATTGTGTGTGTGTGTGTGTGTGTGTGTATGAAGCAAGGGGTATGTGACCAAATCTATTGGTCATTAACCTGGCCCAGGATCCTGATGGCTGGGGGAGCTTTGTAAAATTAGATGCACAGCCCTAACTCAGACCTACTGAACTGGTAGCCCTTGGGCAGGGTCTGGACATCTGCAGTTTAAATGCTTGCTGGGTCAGTCTCCAGAAAGCCTGCTCCCCACTGCATAGGTTGACTCTCCTTGGCTCTCTTCTGTCCCTGCCAGAGGTTTTTGGGGTTCAAGGATCTCAAATCATGGAGAGTCATTTGATGGACTCTCTGGTTTTCAATGTACCTGCTGGCCTGACAGCAAACTCCCAAACTCAGCTTGAGCTATAGGAGGCACATTCTGGGCCCCAGGAGAAGGAGATGGTGGCGCGGTTATTCCCCTGTCGGCCTCTCTCCACCTGACGGTGTCCTTACCCACTCTTCTTTTTTTTTTTTTTTTTTTTTTTTT
>PVKH010031686.1:0-12287 GCA_004027955.1 Chaetophractus vellerosus
ACAAAAGAGCAGCAAAATAAGCCAAAAGAAAGCAGAAAGAAGAGATTAATAAAAATAAAAGCAGAAATTGTATAGAAAATAGTTGAATGAATGAATGAATGAAGATATTTCTTTGAAAAAGAAAGCAATAAACTAGAAAATCACTAGCTAATCAAATTAAGAAAACAAACTTAGAGAACCACAAATCTATACAATACAAATCAATAGAGGGAGATAACAATAGGAACATGAGGGTTTTTTTAAAAATACAAAAGAAAGTAATCATAAAAGTATGTAAAGCCATTTCTATAAAGATAATTATACTATTTTCAAATATTAAAAAATGTAAATGACTTAAATATTAAATAATAAGAATGATTATTTAAATTATGGTATAAGTATAGCTACACAAAAGAGTAAACACTAAAAATAGCAAGGTAGATTACTATTTAATGAAATAGAAATATTTTCCTAATACAGCACCAAACAAAAATTTTAAAAGGAGATAGCAAAGCAGTGTGCACAGTGAGATCCCATTCATGTAATAAAAAACATACACATATATACACATACACACACATATATTTAAAAATTACCACAGAGATTTATATACAAACATAAATACGAATCAAATGAAGTTGAGAAGAATATATACCACAGTATAGATTGTGATTATTTCTGAGTTGACTTAGAGGATGAATGTTTATTGTAGTCTATTTTCCTAAAGGTATCTTCTTATTCTTTTATGGTGGTTTATATAATATTCATCATTTTAATTTATTTTTCTTAAAAGGAGGCAGTATATCTTCTGTATGGAAAAGTCTTGTCATTTTATTTTGAGATAGGTTAATCAATTGGTAAATTCAGAGAATGTCATAAGCATTTTGATGGAAGGAGAAAAATTTGCTGTCCTTGTAAAGTATAAGTAGAATTGCTTGTTGGATGTTAAAAAGAAATATACTTATCCATTCAAAATTCATTGACAATCTTAGAAGACTGCTTGTGGGCAGAGAAGGTATTGTCATCTTCAGAAACCTTGGTGTAGTTGAACTGACAGTTACTATGTTGGGACCTGGAGTTAATCATTAAAAGGTCACCCAAGCAAAATTATGGAATTTTATTTGGTTATGAAAATGATTGTTGGCATATCCTATGCAATATATCTAAATTGAATAATGGTAACAGATGAAGTTATAGATGGGAAATGAAGATTTGTATCATCCATATCATGTGTAATGAATAAACAATTTGATATCCTCTTCCAAAAAAAAAGAAATAGAGTTGTCTGAACATGCAAAAGATGTGAATAATTCAATGGCAACCTGGGGGAAGGTCTTTAATGGTTCACCTCAGGGCTTTGTTCAGGCAAAACATCTTTTTAACATTCTAAAATGGAAAAAAAAAAAGCTGGGAAAGACAATTAATAGATTGAATGGCAGAAACAATATTCAAAAAGATTTCAGTCAGCTAGAAGAAAGAGGTCAAAGATAAGATGAGGGGTGGATAGCTCAGTGGTTGAGTGCCTGCTTCCCATGGGTTTATTTCCCAGTACCTCCTTAAAAAAAGCTAAGATGAAATTTCATAGGGAGAAAATATTTTTTTATGCGTACAATCCAAAAAAACATCTACACAAATATGGGGGACAAAATGGAGCTTGCTCGGGGGAGTAAACCAAAATGATGGAGAATCTGGGAGTTATGTCAGGTGAGACATGACTGAAGAAAAGACGAACATTTAGCTTGGGGAAAAGGAGGGGGGGCGGCTCTAGAAGATACGTGGCCATTGATTTCAAATATCTCAGGATGGAAAGTGAACAAGGAAGATTTATTTTATTTACTTAAGCTCTGGTGGGCAGAAATAAAATTGATTTGGGATTTCCTTATCAATGACGGTGAGCATTTTTTCATGTAATTTTTGGCTATTTGTATATCTTCTTTGGAGAAATGCCTAATCAAGTCCTTTGCCCAGTTTTTAATTAAGTTGCCTGTCTTTTACTTTTTGAGTTGTAGGATTTCTTTATATATTCTGTATATTAAATCTGTATTGGATATATATGTTTCATTGGTCTCAAACACTTCACCATCACTATTGCCTTGGTTAACTCTCAGGTTTTAGAGTTCAGCTTCATTGTCACCATTTTTCTTTATCTCACCACCATATTATTTTTCTCCACAGCATTTACTGCTTGCAATTACATACTTATTTGTTAATTTGCTTAGCCTTTGTTTCCTCCACAGACTCTTTTAGCTGCATGAAAGATGGGGGCTTTGCTTCGTTCTCTGTTGTATCTCCAGTACCTAGAGAAATCCTTGCCACAGAGTAGGTACCCCATATATAATTAATGAATCGATGAATAAGTGTAATGTACTACAGGACCATTTTTCTCAAACTTTACTGTACATCCTCTTGCCTGGGGACCTTGCTAAAATGCAGATTCTGGATCAATAGCTCTGGTGTAGGACCTGAGATTGTGCATTTCTAACAAGCTCCCAGGTGATGCCAAAGCTGTCAGTGCCTAATTCATACTTTGACCAGCAAGGGTAGAGGGGAAATAAAGATGACTGATAAGTGATGTGTGTCATTCAGGAAGGAGCTCAAAACCCGGTAATGGAGTTGTTGTGTGGAGAATCTTAATCACCACATAACACTTTCATTTTCTTTAGTATAGGTAAGAAGCACTTAAGAACCTGCTGCTATTTGAGATTAGGACAGATATTGACCTTAGACATTACACAAGACCAACACGAGACCGTGTCTGGTTATGACAGAATAATTCAAAGTGTTATGGTGAAATAAAAAAAATTTAGAGGAAGCTATTAAAAATTTCAGTATTTGGAGATAGGAATCCCTTATAGCAAAGAGAACAAACTTTTTTGGGACAGACAAATGAGAGTTTGCATTTCGCTTTGCGTCTGAGCAGCTGTGCAACCTTAAGTAAGTTACCATATATCCTTTGAATCTGTTTCATCATCTATCAGTTGGGGCAAATGATACCCACCTCAGAGGAGTGAAGATGAAGTGAGGTTAAACAACTGTACCTGGCATATGGTCGTCCTTAAAAATTGTCAGGTTCTCCTGTTCCTTTCTTAGATAAAACATTTTCTTTATAACATTAATTTCCCAGCGGGTGAGGTATACTCAATTTTGCAATTTTGGCACCCTTAACAGCTCAGGGGGAACAAAAAAAGTTATGAAGATAAAATGAATATGTGGGTTAGAGACATGCATTTTTGGTCTAAATGAACACCAGAGGATGAGTCAGAAAAGCTGGGTTTTAGTCCAGCTTTGGCACTGACTACAAATGGGATTTTTGGACAAGTTATTTAACACCTCTTGGCCTCTTTTGTATTATTTCCAAAATCATTGTACACACCTTATTATTTCTATTAATTAGCTTCTTATTAGACACTGTTATCTTTCCAAATCCTTTGCTATTATGACTCCTTTCCTTCCAAATATCAGTAAATTTCACAGAAATAGTCACATTGTAGAATCATTAAATAATTAAAACAAGGATTAGAAAAATGTGGTTTCTTTCCTTCCTGAAATCTTTACTAAATACTCTGAATCTATGTTACCGCATTTTAAGGAAATAGATGAAATTAGTGAACTTAGTTTTTTTTCACTTTGAGAACTTCCAGCTTTTGCAGATTACACAGATATGCAATTTTACCAATAATTGGGATTTATTTTAGTTGGTTAATATGATATTAAGGATGTTATAGTTTAGAATATATATAATTTAGAAATATAAGAAAATAAATAACAATTTAGATAACATTCAAACTAATTATTTTAGAAGGCTAACTAGACAGTAGTTTTCTGAGTCAACCCATCCATAATTTTCTCATGAAGCCAAAGGAAAAAAAAATGTGTTCCTTCAAAATAAGTGTGATATTTCCATGCAATAATTAACGGAAAAAGTCAGCAAAAAACTGTTAGACTGCATATAGTTATGTGTCTGATTTTAAACACTGACAATGAATTTGTGGTCAGAAAATTATTCTTCTTATGCCTTTATACACACACACACACATCACTTTAAATGGATTATATTTCTCTTTATGTTCTTTGTTTATACACCCTGCACTTATATCTCTATCTACTTGTAAATTTTTATGGGATTAAGCCATTGGATTCATTTGGATTTAATTATATCTCCTCAATGTCCCTGATTTCACTCTTTCCATACAAACACATTTAATCACTTCTTTTTTATCAATTCCTTACTAGACCATACTTCATTTAATCCTTGAAAACTCATTTCAGTATTTTACAAAGATGGCAAATTCAAACTTTTGCTGTGTATGACACTCCATTAACTGCATAAGGACACTCTGTATCTGCTGCGTTAATATTTACTGCTGTGTTCACATAATACTGTCCCATCTGCTTCTGCTGTCTACAAGGCACTTTGTATCTATAGGGATGGAAATTAATGACAGAATCTCTGAGCTGCCTGATGTCAGGGCTGAGAAAGGTGTGAAGGTATATAAGAGCTGAGTTACTAGTTAGCCAGTGGATGGGTAAATACTCCAGTGGATGCAAGCTTGGGGTTCTTTTTCTTGAAGCTTTCTTGCTATCAGAAGCATTTTCTGATATTGCTGCCACTGAAACATTAAAAGGTAAAGAATTTCCTTTTTCTGAGAAACTATTATTTATTCAGGTATGGACAGAATTGGTATTAAATATATGGTTTATTTCCAATAAAGGCTAAGGAGTAATATCGGTTTTACAGATTGGAGAAGGAAATCGGGAAAGTAAAAATTTGAAAATATTTGGAAATTGCTTGCACAGTATTAAGGGACTGTAGTGATGGAAATTATTATCCTTGTAAACTATGCTTTAAAAGTTTTGCCTTTTTGAAATTTAGGTTTTAGTTTAAAATTATTTCAAGTCAAAGCTATACAAAATTATTGATTTCAATGCTGGATTATCTTTTCAGAAAATTTGGGAGGCAATGTGTACCCTAAAGCTGCCAGTAGTTCTCATTGTGCTCTCTGTCGCATTAAACCATCTGAAAGCTACACCCATTGAAAGGTTAGTAACTTTAAAATGTTTACTTTATAAAGCTTGGGTAAAGTAAATTTGAACACTGCTACATAATTAACAGCCCTTACGCCATTACATTCCTGATTAAATCATGCTTTAGAAGAATACCTTAAGTTGCTCAATTGTTCCTTGAATTCAGTCTTCTTTAAAGATTAATACTAGTATCTGATGAATCTCTCTGATAGCATTTCTGACAGACGGGAATGGATAGTTCCAGTTTTGTCAAGAAATATGCTGTTGGAACTTACATGGGCAAAGCCAGAACAAGAAGCAGGAAAAACTGAAAGGTAGTAATTTCTACTATAGTAACCTCATTCTAAAACAAACTGGGAAACACTTAAGTTGAAGCATATATTTTATATCAGTTGAAATTGTACTGTATATATACATAAGTCTTTTTCTCACAGACATCTGACAATATCCAAAGCTTTTGCATCTCCTTCTGGAAATTGAAATATATAGAAAGAAGTAGGGAGGAAATTAAAGTTTTTAAGAAGTTAAACTTAGAACAACTAGTTAAAAAGCTATTTGCTATTAGGGAATTCATTCTATATTGCCAGCTGTTGTGTAAACAAAACAGAATTATAAAAAATTAACCTCCATGAGATTACTTCTGAGAGCTATAAATGTAAAATAATACCTCTTGAAAATATTATACTTAAGTTGCATATGCATCTGACTTTCCTAAGAAGGCATATTTTAAATGGTAATTTTAAGAACATCTAAAACTATGTCAGGTGAAAATGTTAGCAGTAATTACCACTTCAAATGGCATGTCTTTAAATTTTTAATTCTCCATTTATTTCAAAGATTCTTAAGTCCAATTCCATGCATATACCATAAGTAACATAATGAGGATAGTTTGTACTTAAATCAGTTTTGACTCCACATAGTTTCATGGCACTGAATTTATACATACACTCTTTAAGACCAAGGTGAATTCAGTTTACTTGTGAAGAGTTTGCTGTATTTCACATTAGAACTCTTCTCGTAAGAATTATCTGCATCTTGTCTTTATTTTCCTGCACAATGCTTTTTTTGTTGAGGTGGAAATCTATGTCTATATGCAACGATTGTTATAGCACCTACATATAATAAATAACAGGAATCATCAAAAGATTTTGTCATTTCAAGGCTTAGCTAGTTTACAGGATGTTCTTCCTGGAACTGAATGTAACATTCAATTGGCCTTTTCATGGATAAAAATAACTTTAAAACTGACATGAAATTTTTGATAAATTAGCAGGACAATTGAGTGATGACAGGAAAATTATCAGTATTACCTAGTATCTGTCTACATCTTAAATCTTTTCTTTCATTAGATATAGACATTTACTAAGCACCTTTATCCAATATGTCTTTACGGATGTTTGCTAATTATGAGGCGACTTTCACTCAGAAATAGGATAGTACATAACATTACTTATTATCAAATTATTTTTGTGCTAGTCATACAATCTCTTGCTTTGAATTGTTAGGAATATTTCTAAATCATACTAGAAATTGCTTTATAACGTGTTTCCTGAAATCAGTGTCTTTGGTAACTTTTTAAAGGGGGA
This sequence comes from Chaetophractus vellerosus, assembly GCA_004027955.1. NCBI lineage: Eukaryota > Metazoa > Chordata > Mammalia > Cingulata > Chlamyphoridae > Chaetophractus > Chaetophractus vellerosus. The sequence goes on from PVKH010031686.1 coordinate 6,591, forward strand.
GGATTTATCACCCTCAGCTGTTCAACCATGGAATAGTCGACAAATCTCATAGAAAGCCGTGAAAACCTATGTAGAAAGTGTGTCAAATTTTAAACCTTAAAAATTTTAAAGCTAATGTGGATTTATTATTCAATGTCATTTTTCTTATGAAACCAATCACCTCATTTGAGATTTTTCTAACTTTTATACATGTATTAGAAGGGTTTAAGAGGTAACAAACTGACTTTACAGGCTATCCCCCAAAATAGTCATATTATTTATATGCATAACTGAAGCAAAAGGATCACATACTTGCCCACCAACTACTTTACACTAAGCTGCAAATACCTGCTTGGCACATAAACAGAGAGTAGTCAAAAATCGAATTACATAGGGGCCAAGCCATAGCCACTAATTGGACCTCCACATGTGTTGTTGATTAAGAGCAGAGACAACCTAAGCCATTTTAAAACAGATGTTTCTAAAGAGAGACAAGAGTTCTAGTTTGGCCAATAGCCATCCCTGTTTTAAAGTCTCGTAAAGTCAACAATTCCCATGAATGTGCTTCCAAGCGTTCAAAAGCGTTAAATTGGTGTTTGTTACTAGCAGGCAGGCAGGCCTTGTCTGAGCAGCGAGGAAAGACACTAGAAGGTAGGGGTGTCATGCGTTTGGCTGGCCATTTCAGCACCCTTTTTGCATCCTAATGACTGTTTTGAATAGACTCTTAAACACACTGTATAAAGTTATATAGATAAAAATCTTGTGTGGGAAAGCAGTTTCACAACTTGAAAAACAACAAAACTGAAAGCTGTAAATATTTCTTTTAAGTAGGATGATGGTCCTTCTAACCAATTCAAATAAGATATTTTAATTAGAATACTTCTAAAACTTCTTAAGAATTACTGGCAGTGAGACCAACTGTCAAATTACCTGTCAAATATTTAGCATATTTAGTATCTTACACACTGCTCTAGGTATTTACCAAATTTATCTTGGGACAGATATCTCTTTGAACTTTCCCAATTTGATCCATACTTTCCTTTATTGCTTTAAATTTATTAGCTTGAAGTGTTTGGGTCAAATTCCAATTCCTGCTGTTTTTCAGAAAAAGTTTGTCTTTTAGAATTTATTGTCCAATGTATGAAATCACTGGATCAACCCTTAAAAGCATCAAATCATTCTTTGAAAATACACAATGGCCATGCTTACTGCACGTGCAAAGAGAAATAAGTAACTGAACTGCTAGTCTGAATTAAGATTGTTATACAGACCAGGTAATCAGGTCCCAAAGTGGGATTCCTTTGCCTGAACAATTGGTTTGTCAGCATACAATTAAACTCAATAGATAACCTGTCTACCTGATGCTGTAAAAAGAATTTTCTGTATTTGGGAGGAAAGTAAAGCCATTTCAGTTGAAACTTCTAAATATTTACTCTTAGGCTATCTCTACATAGAGACAGAAAATGAAGTACTCCCCACACAAAGTAAACGCACTGCGAGAAAATCCACACTTTGCTTCAAATTCTCTATCGCCACTGGTGTATGGACATTGAGTTTTGTATTGTTTTCTGTTTTATACTTTGAGTTTCACCAATATTTTCATTTCTATGGAATTGAAAACTAAAACATTTTCCTAGCTTTCCTAATAATCAGCAATGATGAAGCAATTTTCCAATACCATTTTGAAAGCATACCGAAATAAGAGGCAATACAAAAATATAGAGTTGATACAAATAAATTCTGTAAACAGATGTTAAAGTTCAAATGAACCATTTAATCGTGGTCATAATTTCTGACTTATCTAAAACATTATTATGCAATTGTTCCAGATGGCTGAAAGAATGTGAATATTCATGTCACCGACATAAAAGGCCCTTGGCTTTAAACTTTTAACTTGGTCCTATCATTAAACTTGCTAAAAGGATAGGAACCAAGAGGGTGGCAGGGAGATGGTAAGGCTCCTGTGTTTACGCTGGGAGCACGAGAACTACAATAGTCAGAGGACCCGAGCAGGTGATCAATTTGAGTCCCTTTGAGATTTTATAATTCACGATACTTCCCTCTTAACACCCTGCTTCAATGATCTCTGACAGCTTACCAAAACTTAACTAACGCTGCTTAATTCTTGTTGGAAATGAATTTATTTTAAAAAATTTCCCACATATTCCAGGTTACTGATAAATGTTACATTCTGTATCCATTTCACATATGGGGAAATAAATGCATCAGTAGGGTTTTAAATAATATAAAACAAAGGCACTTTCTTTTCCTTATATGGAACTGATTCTGAATCTCCAAAGGAAAAAAATCATACAAGAAATGCAAAATTGGCATTAAATGGGGCATGGATTATGTAATTTCCTAGCCAAAAATTGATTCCACTGCATCTTTGAAGTGTCAAAAAAATCTGTCAATCATCTAGATATTTGCATATCAAAACATTTAGTTACTCTGAAAATGGTTCCTTTAGTTTTTATCAATATGAAAAAAATATTTGGTGTCACATAGCTGGATCCAGTCCAGATTCCAAGTCTCTAATCTTTCACGTTTGTTCGATGTCACCAGTCATCAGGTGGAAAAACGGAAATGCAACACTGCCACTTGTGTGACGCAACGCCTGGCTAATTTTTTAGTTCGATCCAGCAACAACCTTGGTGCCATTCTCTCACCTACCAACGTGGGATCCAACACATATGGCAAGAGGAATACAGCTGATGTTTTAAACAAAGAACCACTGAATTACTTACCCTTTTAGAGATCAACCTACCTCTGCAGTCTCGTTGCTTTATGTATAAACACTCTAGTGAGTTCCGGTGATATTTAACAGTGCCTTTCAAATTTCTAGTGTGAATTATGAGCCTGTGTGTTCCTTGTTTCACTTACCAGTACATAAACACATGTCAAGGATTGTTCTGTATTGAATACGAATTAAAGTCCCAGAACAAAAAGGCAATGTACCTGCTGTAATTTTATTTAAAAAATACAAAAAGTTGTTTCTTCTGCCCATATCTGTATGGTCTGAGTTTGAGAATGAAAGAGAAAATGGTAGTTTGAAACTTGGTAAATTGTAAACAGCTAATAGTAAAGGTAGAGTCTGAACATTAAAAAGCCAGCAATTGTAAGGACACTTGTGAAGCAAGCCCTTTGTGCACCAGACCTCTGAAATGAAATGATGCTGTTTTTAAAAAGAAAGACGATCCTGCTCTGGACTCAGTCAAAATGTTTTAAAAATTCTAATTTTTGTTGTCCTTGCTGGTACTAAGTGGTTATTTACAAATATAAGGGCAATTTGTGCCCATGAAGATTTTATTGTGTATTATCCCCAGTGATCTTTCATTAAATGCATATATCCTGTTATGCTGTTTAAGTGGCTTTCAGCAAACCTCACTCAACTTCTGATGGAAAGTACTGCAAAAGCAGCTTGTGTTCCTATATTAATCCTGCCTTCATTTAAAAGACCGCTGACTTCGGGAAGCTATGAACCGTATGACAACTTATTTTCTGTGTTAAACTAATTGGACATTTCCGGCAGAGGTTACACGTGTGTAACACATTTTTTGTGTGCGGTTTTTTTGTCTTTTGTTTTTATTGAAGAGAGCTGGGTACTAGACACCAAATGCAAATGTCGTCAGATTCTTACAAGGTATCAGCTCTTCCCTGACGTTGAGTTAGACATCTTGAAAGTAGCATTAATTCTTATAAACTGTGATCATGCTGCATTAGGCCATTTCTCAAGTTACTCAATTTATGTTTTTTAAACAGTAGAGAAAAGCAGCATCTCAATCTTAGTGAGACTCTGTCTCGTTAACTTGATTTCTACATTAAAATTTCCCCTTATGAATCATGCCTTTGATTACCAAATTATAGAGTTGGTTTTTTTCTATATGAGTGTATAGAGATGGGAGAAGATATGTATCATGAATTTTATGTCATAAATTGCACATTGAAATAAATAAGTTCATAAATTCCTATTTGTGAAGTTCAACTGTTGGCTCTTCTTTCAAATTGGACTCAAGTTCAACTTTTCAAATTGAAAAAGGTACCATTAAAGGAAAACCTTACTGCCGTGGAACTTACCAAATACTTTCCCTCATTTCTCATCTTACCTTGTGAAAATAATGATGAGTGTAAATGGATCAACGTAACTGGAGGTACCAACAGTAAGGTTTTGGCAACTAAAATTCATCCCAACCTTTCTCATTGTGCCCGTGGTGCATAAATCATGGGTATCGATTTAGGCTTCCAAATAGTTCATATATGTACTACAGACTATATTTTACTGAAAATTTAGAAATACAAATGATTCCTCTAGCTTCTATGCTTTGAAACAGAGTCAGAACTAAGAATTTGTTTAGTAATACCACATTTAAAACTAATGGAAATCCTTTTGGGCTTTGTAAGAGGACATGATGCACGAGCCTCTTGCTTCTCTGAATCCTGAAGTATCGGGCATATTATGCTTAGATTAAAGAATAACTTTTGGTTAATAGTACTGTGAGTCCAAAACTCCTTTGGCTAATGCAGAGCCAGAGTACTGGATAGAGATTTTCACATAAAGTAGAGAAAAGTATTCTTTTCCTACACCTTCTTCTCCCTGCCACATACACACTAGGCAAAGCCATGGAAAGAGTCTTCTTACTTATAGTCAGTGTATTTGTGGTAGACATTACTAGTGTTGACCCATAACCTCTCCTGTTGCCATGTGGCTAGTTCTAGGCAATGAAATATGAGCAGAAAGGATGCGTTTTAGTTGGCTTTTATAAAGGGTATTTATTGGGGGTAAAAGCTTACAGTTCCAAGGCCTTAAAATGCCAAATTGAGGCACCATCAGAGATGCTTTCTCACAAAGTCACCTACTGTTGATCCCAGTGTGTTGACATGTGGTGAAACAAGATGGCCGCAGATCTCTGCCCAGGTTTCAGCCTTCCCCTCCGGGCTCACTGCCTCCTCCTTTGCTGCTTCATGGGCCCAGCCTCTTGGGGCTTCATGCTTAAGCAATCCTGTGGTCCTCTATTTCCTGCCATAGGGCTTGTCCCTTAAGGCTTCTGTCCTTGCAGTTCAGTTGTGGGCAAAACTGGAGTCTCTCACATGGCAGTTCCCTTTTTCCTCTTTATATCAGACCCAGCAAGGGGCGGGGACTCAACCTGAGTCATGCCTCGCTGACCATGGTCCAATAAAAAGTCCTACAGCAATCTTAACAGGTAATCTCATCAACGGGCCCTCAACTGAATTTAATGCAATCAAAGAGTACCACACCCACAAAAATAGATTCGTTTACAAACATAATCTTTCTCTTTTTTGGGATTCACGAAATAATCTCAAACTGCCACAGGATATAAGTCCCTTCAGACTGATTCAGTACGAAAGTCTCTGTGCAAATTTTCGATCGTTCTCTCTCCTCTGGGGCAGTAGCCTGCTGTTCCTGATGGGGAGGCCTCCATCAGGCCGGGTCCCTGAGCTACTTCCTAGAGGAGAAGGGCCTGATCTGCTCTGGATATGGAGTGAGAAGAATAAATTAACCCTTGTGATTTTAAGCTCCAGTCTAGCCTGATACAACAACCCAAATCAAACTTTTCATCCTATCTCCCAAACTGGTTTCTCCTGCTGACTCCCTTATATTAAAAAATCGCACAACCATTCTCCCACTGTAATTCAACCTTGAAATCTTGGGATGATCTCTGACTGCTCTAATTCCCTACTCCGCACATTCTCTATTAC
>PVKH010031687.1:0-12289 GCA_004027955.1 Chaetophractus vellerosus
AAGAGCAAGCAGAAAGGGGGGGGGATATGTAATAAATAATAAATAAATCTTAAAAAAAAAAAATTCTAAAAGCCTCCTTTGGGGAAGTGAAAAGGCCAATCAGCAAATTTATATGAAAGGGTAAGCGATTTGAATATCCAGACATCTGGACAAAGAACAAAGTTGAAAGTTTCACACTTTCCAATTCTAATACTTATTATAAAGCCAAAGTAATCAAGCAGCATGATATTGGCACAAGGACTGACATATACACCATTAGAATCAAAATGAGAATTCAGGAATCAACCCTCACATTTATAGCCAACTGATTTTTGACAAGGGTGTCAAGTCCATTCAATTGGGAAAGAATAATTTTTTCAACAAATGGCGGTGATAAAAATGAGTAGCCATGTGCAGAAGAATGAAGGTGGACCCCTACCTAACACCATATACAAAAGTTAATTCAAAATAGATCAAAGACCTAAATGTAGGAACCAGGACTATAAAACTCCTGGAAGAAAATGTAGGGAAGCATCTTCAGGACCTTATGTTAGGCAATGATCAATTCTTAGACCTTACACCGAAGTCACAAGCAACGAGAGAAAAAAAATAGATAAATTGGACCTCATCAAAATTAAAAATTTGTGCATCAAAGATTTCATTATGAAAGTAAAAATACAACCTACATAATAGAAGAAAATATTTAGAATCCACATAGCTGTTAAGGGCTTAATATCCAGAATTTATAAAGAAATGCTACAATTCAGCAACAAAAAGATAAACAAATGCAATCAAAAATGGACAAAAGACTTGAAAAGAACATATGAGAACAGAAGATAGATAGATTTTTAAAGTGGAAAATAACAAGTACTAGAGAGGATGTGGAGAAACAGGAGCTCTCTTTCATTGTTGGTGGGACTGTAAAATGGTGCAGCCACTGTGGAATATAGTTTGGCTGTTCCTCAGAAAGTTATGTATAGAATTACCATATGACATGATAAACCTACTTCTAAGTATAAACTGAAAAGTATTGAAAGCAGAGACTAGAACAGATATTTGCACACTGATGTTCATAGTCACATTTTTCACAATTGCCAAAAGATAGAAGCAACACAAGTGCCCATGAACAGATGAATAAGAAAATGTGGTATATGCATACAATGGAGTATTTTGCAGCGGTGAAAAGGAAGGAAGTTCTGCCACAACATGGATGAATCTTGATGACATCACACTGAGTGAAATAAGCCAGGCACAAAAGGACAGATATTGTATGATTTCACTTATGTGAAATAATCAGCATAAGTAAATCCATAGACTCAGAAACTAGCATGCAGGTTACCATGGGTTGCGTAATGTGTTGAGAATGGGGGGTTAAAGTTTAATTGGTACAGAATTTCTTTTGGGGGTGATGGATAAGTTTTGGTAATGGAGGATGATCATGGTAGCACAACATCGTGAGTGTAATCGATACCACTGAATTTTAAATCTGAATGTGGTTAAAGGAGGAACTTTTAGGTTGTATATATGTTACTAAAATCATTTTTTTATAAAGAACATTACTGGGATGTGTAAAAAATTGAAATATAGAGTGTATGCTTTATATCAATGTTAAATTTCTTGGACTTGGTAAATGCACTTATGATGCTTACATAAGTGTATATCCTGGTTCTAAGGAAATTTACATGAAAATATTAAATGTTCAAAGATCATAATGTATACAATCTGTTCTCATTTGTTCAGAAAATAGATAAATAGATTAGATAGATATAGATAAATGATAGAAGAAGGAAAGAAGGGGGGGAGGAAGGAAGAAAGGGCATGCGGCAAAACGCTAAAATTGTATCTGTGTATTGGGGGTGCAGGGGTGGTGTTTTAGTTTCCTAGGATGCTGAAAGGAGACACTGTGAAATGGGTTGGCTTAACAATGGGAATTTATTAGCTTACAGTTTTGAGGCTGAGAAAAATGTCCAAATCAAGGCATCATCAAGGTGATGCTTTCTTCCTGAAGACTGGCTGCTAGAGATCCTTGACTCCTCGGCCATCTGGCAAAGTATATGGCAGCATCTGCTGGTCTCTCCCTTCTCTTCCAGGTTTCGGTGCTTTCACCTTCTTACTTCTATGCCACTCGCTCTATCCATCCATCTATCTATCTATCTATTTATCTATCTATCTGTCTGTCTGTCTGTCCGTCCGTCCGTCTGTCCGTCCATCCACCTATCCCTCCATTCTGTTTATAAAGGACTCCAGTAAGAGGACAAAAAACCATCCAGAATGAGGTGGGTCACACTTTAACTGAAGTAGCCTCCTCAAAAGGTCCTCCTTACAATGGGTCCACACCCACAGGAATGGATTAGATTTAAGAAAGCGCCTTTCTGGTGGTACATACAACTTCAAACCACCACAGGGTGGTATGTTGGGGTTTCCTGTACGGGCTTTGTATTATTTTTTCAACTGTCCTGAAAGTTTGAATTTATTTGAAAATAAAATATTTAAAGAAAAAGAAAAAAGAATAGCAAAATGGGAGACCTAAATCCAGCCATGTTAATACTTACATCAAATGTAAATGACCAAACACAACTAATAAAAGACAAAGGTTTTCAGATAAATCCAGCTATATGTTGTCTATACTAGACACACTTTAATTACAAAGACACAAGGAGGTTGAAATTTCAATGAAAGGTTAGAAAAAGGTACTACAGGCAAACTCTGATAAGAAAAATGAATTGGCTATATGAATGTCAGAAAAAAATAGACTTCAAGACAATGAATTTTACCCGTGATACAGGGACTTTTGATAATGATGAAAGTGTAAATGCATCATAAAAACATAAAAGTTATAAATATGTGTGATCTCAATAACAGAGCTTCAAATTACATGAAGGAAAAATTGACAGGACAAAAGAAAACTAGACAGATCCATGGATATTTTTATCCGCCTTTACCGCCAATACCACCTTTTCAGTAATTAGTAGAACAATTCAACAAGTAGTAATTAGAAACAACACTGATTTTATATCAACAATCCCCTTTACCCATCAATAATCCTGATCTACCCTAAACAACATAGTATCTCCTAGTGGTCATATTTACTTTCTATTTCTGAGACACTTCAGGCAGCTTGGGAGTCAGAGGCAGAGTAGACAGCTCTATACATGGAGAGAATTGTGAGGTTGATGGGCCTCCAGAAATCCTCTCCACTCCTTCAGAAGTTTGACACCTATTTTTAAAAGGTATATCTTTTATTTAAAGTAGTAATCTCCAAACAGTTCTCTGCAGAATGCCAGGGGGCCACTGTGGAGGGTCAAAAGGAAAAACAGTCAGACTGGGCTCTAGAATCCCATTGCTTCAACATGGGCAGCTGCCTCTGGGTGCATTTCATATATAAGAGCTCTATTTAAGCTTTGTCTTGGAAAAAAAAATGCGTTCTGCTGAATAAAAGAAAAAGTAGAAAATTTCTAACCTGACACATAACTGGGAGGCCATTAAATTACAAATAGTTCTCAGAAGAGTTAATGTATTACCCGTTCTCGTTTATTGCCTCTGGGAAGTAATCGGTGTATCAGATACTTATAGAGATCAGCATGCTGAGAGATGGGAATTAGGATGCTAACTTTTAATGGGAAAAGGCTGGAGAAGATTGACTCGGTTACAGTATGAAATAGGGAAACTTGAACAGTCAGGGAATTATTTGTGAACTAAGAAGAGGATTGATTAAAGGTATATACATTCCAACAACAGATGTTAAATACTTCTTATTATTAGGTGGCCAGACACCATGGGAAAGAAATTATAAAACATATTCACAGAAAATCTATGTATATATATGTGTGTATGTGTGTGTGCATGTGTGCATATGATTCTATTACAAACTTTTTTAAAACTAAATTCTCTCTTGGATTCAATAAAATGAATCAAATAGTGTGTTCTTTTTTGTTTGTTTGTTGTTTGTTTTTTAAACAAATCAATTTTATTGATACATATTAATAGAGCATACAATTCATTCAAAGTGTACAATCAATGGTATTTGGTATATACCCATAGTTGTGCGTTCATCACTTCAATCATTATCAGAGCATTTTCATTATTTCAATAATAGTAATAATAATAAACAAAAACCAGACAAACAAACAAGAAAATTCTTCACCTCTCAATCTCTCTGTTTCCCCTGCTGTACATAGCTGCTGTTTCTGGCTATTCTTTCACAATTATTTATTTGTTTATTAAGCAGTTTTATTGAAATATATTCACAAACCACATGGTCTATCCAAAGTGTATAATCAAGGACTTTCAGTATAATCACAATGTTGGACATTCACCATCTCAAAAATTTTAGAACAATTTCATTACTCCAAAAAGAAAGAATCTGCATCCCTTAGTATTCCTTCCCCAGCCCTCATAACCACTAATCTAATTTCATCTTTATAAATTGATTTATAGTTACATTTTAAATAAATGGAACCGTACAATATATAGTACTCTGTGTCTGGTCTCCTTCACTTAGTAAAATGTTTTTTTCTGTCTGATATTAACATTTTGTAGTATTAGCTTGCATTTGTTCAGCTTCCAAGAAAAATGGTCTTATATATGCAATTTTACCAATATTCATATTTCACATAATATATTTATATTTCACATAATATATTTAGTTCATAATAGGGCAATAATACAATATTTGTTCTTTTGTGCCTGGCTTACTTCACTCAACAAAATATCCTCCAGGTTCATCCATGTTGTCATATGCTTCACAGCTTCATTTCTTTTTACCACTGCATAACATTCCATCCTGTGTATACATCACAATTTGTTTATCCATTCATCAGTTGATGGACCCCTGGATTGTTTCCAACTTTTGGCTATTGTGAATAATGCTGCTATGAACATCAAGTGTACAGAGGTCTATTCATGTCACTGCTCTCAGTTCTTCTGGGTATATACCTAGCAATGATATTGCCAGGTTCCATGGCAAGGCTATATTCAACTTCCTTAGGAATTGCCAAACAGTCTTCCACAGTGGCTGCACCAGTCTACTTTCCCACCAACAGTGAATAAGTATTTCTATCTCTCCACATCCTCTCCAAAATTTACAGTTTTCCATCTTTTTAATAGTGCCCAGTTTAATAGCTGTAAAATGATATCACATTTTAAAAACTAATAGGTGTGAAATGATATCTCTTTTTAAAATTAAATCCTCTCTTGGATTCAATACAATCAATCATTAAGTGTGTTGTTTTTAAAGAACCACAGCAAAAATATTTTTTCAGGCCTATTATTAGGAAAAGACATGGTTTGTCAAAGTAACATTTATTCTTGTCTTACGGTCACTGTAAATATTTCATCTGATTACCTCTTTTTTCTGACTGCTTGAATTTCATTGCAAATATTTGAACTTTACCTATAGCAATTATGTATTATGTATTATTATCCAGCCTTTTCCTGAGTTTTAAGTCTTTTTACAACCCTTGTTTTTTTCTTTGGCCCCTTGTTCTTGACCTACTCTTACACTGGTGCTGAATATTGTTTTAGATTTTCAGTGTACTTTATTTTGTCAATATTTATGTATAAAAATTAATCATGTCACAATAAAAAATGGTGACTGCTTCAAAAGAAAATATTCTATGAAATGAATATTTTTAGAAATCATATTTTTATGATTTAATATGATTTTTATACTAGTTTGTGTGACTATAAAGGGAGCAGTACTTTACTGTTTGTGAATGTGGTCATGACTAATAATCATGGGAGTTTGAAAGACTGAAAGTATTGGGGGCTGCAGCTTAAATGTCAGCTGAGATCGCAAATCACTGACATATGCATTCTACTGTGTCATATTATGTTGGGGGCAGTATATTTAGTAATATTTATTATTGAGACTTTCAATATTTTTATGTTTTTAACCTCAAGTTAAATATGTAATATGTGAAATTATCTGTAACATGATCTTTGACCTGGCTCAAAATCTTCTTGCTGGGTAAGAAAGATTGTAAGTAGGAACTTATTCTAGGAGCAAGTGGTAGGCACTAGAGTCAGTGGAATAAGGTTAATTATAGTTCCACTATCATTTTTATAATTCCTACTCCAATCCCAACCCAGAATCTAGGAAAGAGTTGGACTGAAGTTCATGAGGCTCCCTGAGGGCTACAGACTCTGTAAACCTGTTTTCACCCCTTAGTTCCTCTTTTCCTGGTCACTTGATTTATTGAGTTTGGCTGCACAAGTTCAAAGTGCCAGCTTGAAGGATGGTCTAAGGAACAGATGTTGTGTGGAACTGAAAATTGACTCTAGTAATACCTATTTCCAATAAGGTCAAAATCTGAGCTTCTGGGGGTTAGGGCTTCAATATATCCTTAGAGGGGACACAATTCAACCCATAACACATGGCTATTAGCGTGATAGACATGCTATTGACACCAAAATTTATATCTTCAGCCATTTCTTCTCTGCTGACTCCATACTTTCATGTCCAACTGCCTAAAAGATATTTCCATTTGGATGCCTGCTGTTAGACATCCAAAACATCACGAATCTAAATGGAATGCTTGATGGTCCTCCCTACAATCTCTCTTCTACCATCCTCTCATTTTCAGGAATCTCTGCTGCCATCCACCGGTTGCTCATTCCAAAGCCTTGGAATCCAAGCATTGTTTCTTTTCCTCTCCTCTGACTCCATCCATCAGAATGTCTGATTGGTTCTGTATCCAAAATGTATGCTGTATCCTTCTCTTCCTTTGTCTTAGTCTAAGCCACCATCATGCATCTTTCACCTACATTACTGTAAAAGCTTTCTAACTGGTCTCATTATCTCCACTCCAGCTCTATATAATATTTCCCATAATGAAGACAAAATGAAGATCATTAAATATATAAGTTAGAACATGCTTCTCCCCTGCTCAAGCATTTTCAGTGCATTTTCCCAAAACTTAATAAAATCTTGAATACTTACCAACGCCCTGTATTATCTATCTCTGTCTGCATCTCTCATCTCATCTCTTTCTACCTTTCTAATCATCTTTGACACTCACCCCAAAATAGCTCCTCAAACATGCTATGGCCTTCATCCATGCTGTCTTCTCTCATTGGAATGATCTTTGCTATGCTCCTTTTGTGACTGGCTCCTCCATCCTTAGCTCTCAGCATAACTGCCATCAACTCAAAGAAGCTTTCCTTAGCCACCCCACTTAATGTCCTCCCTATCCACTTTACACTCTAAATTTTTTTGTTTCCTCTTATAATGGCTCTGTATCATATAATCTGTACTTTGTTCACCTTCTTATTGTTTCTATCTTACCCTTTAGACCAGAGGACCCACAAGGGCAAGGGCCATGAGCTTTGTTCACTGCTATAAGTCCAGCACCTAGTTTATTGTATGGCATACAGAGGATGCTCAAAAAAATATGTGAATGAATGAATGGATGAATAAGTCCTGAAATTGGAACAATGCTTATATCATATTTTTAAAGTGCTCTATGCAAAAAAAAAAAAAAAAAGAGAGAGAGAGAGAAAGAATGGCATCCAACCAATAATGAATTCACTAAACTTTAAGGAAATACTTATTCATTTGGGTTGTTGGTACAATACTAAAGTATGAGATCTCCAAACTACTCCTGCCTTGTCAATCGTCTTCTTCTACACACATGTAAAGCTATTTTTCCTCCAGTTGTGCTTATCCATTACCCCATTTCTCCTTAAATATGATTATTTCTACTGTTTATTTTATAGGAATTCTCAAAAATGTCCTACTTATGGATCTCATTCTTTGTTTCCATAATTTTAAAGATACGTGTGTGTGTGGAATATCAGTTTTGCCCTATGTTAACAGATGAGATTATCATTTATGCATGATGGTCACATTGTTTATCACATATGTGTTGTGCTTGAAGCAATGTTGTAATTTTAAAAATAAAAACAGAAAAGCCAAAACACAAATATATTTTAATTCTTAATAGAGTCGACAGATAGCAAAACGATTTTAAACTAATGCCATTAACATCAAAATATCTCTCATTAAGCTTAACTTTACTTTAGTGTTTCTTTGGCCTTAATGAATGCAGCAACATCTTTTAAGAAGTGAAAGAAAAAACTGTCAATCTAAAGTTCTACAAATAACCAAAATATCTTTCAAAATGAAGGCAAAGAGAGCAGATGTGACTCAAGAGGATGAGTGCCCACCTCCCACATAGGAGGTCCCAGGTTAGGTTCCTGGTGCCTCCTGAAAAAACTCTAAAATAAACAACAAGCAAAACAAACAAATAAACCAACTCAGGGAAGCCGATGTGGCTCAGTGGTTGAGCACTGGCTTCCCACATACAAGGTCCCAGGTTCAATCCCCAGCCCCTGGTACCACAAAAACTAAATTAATTAATTAATTTTTTTAAAATGAAGGCAAGACAAACCCTTTTGTGGACATACAAAAGACTAAAGCATTAATCACCAAAAAAACCCATACTGCGAGATATTGAAAGAAGTCCTGCAGGCAGAAGAAAAATTAAACCAGATGGAAATATGAACTTCCACAAAGCAACAAGGAGTACCAGAAATGTACAAGTGTAAAATACCCTCTTGTAGTATTAAAATATTTTTTAATTTATTTAATGATTTAAACAAAAGTAATAATAAGGTAGTGTGAGGTTTATAACAGATTTAAAGAAAAATTATGATGCTAATAACACAAAGGTCCATTGGGAATAAATAGAAATTGTATAAGGCTTTTAAACTATATTTGAAATGGTATTATATTATATGAATTTGGACTATAATAATTTTTAAATGTAAAGGATAACTTCTAAAGCAATCCCTAAAAGATTTTGACCCATAAGCCAACCAAAAAGAAATAATATAATCATAATAATTAAATTAAAAAGGCAGACAAAGTAACAAGGAACAAAGAAGAGATATGACAAATAGAAAACAAATAGCCAAATGGGAATTTAACTGTAACAATATTAATAATTGCATTAAATGTAAATTGTATAAATACCCAAGTCCAAGTCAGAAAATATCAGATTGGATAAAAATCAAGACCCATATATATGTTGTCCATTTCAAATAAAATGACACAAACAGGCAAAAGAAAACATATGGGAAAATGTGTACCATGAGAAAACATTTCAGAAAGTTTCCTTGGCTTGCATTTTTGCCTTTATCACATAGTAATATGTTTACTTGGTCTTCTCTTGTGACTTTCTCTAACTTCTAGCCTTTTCTGACTAACTGTGACTAAATTTCCTCCCTTGTAAGGCCTCCATTCATATGGACTAAGACCCAGCCTAATTCAATTTGGCTTCATCAAAATAGGCTCTTTAAAGATCATATTCACAAATTAGTCTACACCTTAAATGCCAATTACATCCTCAAAGGTCCTATTTACAAATGAGTTTGCATCTACAGGAATGAAGGTTAAGACTTGAACATGTTTTTATGGGACATATGGTTCAATCTCCAACACCACCTTGCTCAATAATTGATAGAATAAGGAAACAGAAAATCAGTAAGGATAGAGAAAATTTGGACAATACTATCAATTAACAAGAGAAACACACAAGACAGACCATATACTGGGCCATAAACAACTCTCAATAACTTTAAAAGGATACAAGTCATACAAAGTATGGTCTCTAACTACAATGCAATCAACTATAATTCAATAAGAGTAATGTCTCTGGGAAATTCCCAAATATTTGGAAACTAAGTAATACAATTTATATAACCCATGTGCCAAAGAAAAAACATAAGAAGGGAATAAGGAAGTGTTTGAACTAAATGAATATGAAAATATATCAAAATTTGTGGGATGCCACTAAAGCAGTATATAGGGGGAAATTTATAGCACTAAATGCCTGTACTAGAAAAAAAATAATTTCAAATCGATGACTTCATATTCCATCTTCAGAGTCTAGAAAAAGAAAGGGAAATGAAACAGAATATTCAAAAGAAAGTAAGAAAGATCAGAGCAGAAATCATTGAAATGAAAGAGAAAAACAGTAGGGAAGTGTCATTGGAATGAAAAGTTGGTTTTTGAGAAGATAGATAAAATTGGCATACTTCATCCAGATTGATTAGAATGGAGAGAGAGAAGACACACATGACTAATATTAGAAATAGAAAAGTGACATGACTAGAGATTCCAGAGATACTGAAAGAATAATAACAGAACATTATTAATAACTTGATACTATTAAAATTTTCAAATTCAAATGATATGAAATAGACAAGTTCCTTGAAAGACATAAAGTACCAAATCTTATTCAAAAAGAAGTAGATAATCTGAATATCCCTACATTTATAAAAGAAATTCCATCTGTAGTTAAAATCTTCACACAAAGGAAACCCCACACTCAGATGCCTTCACTGGTGACTCTTACTGTCTTAGCTTCCCTGTCTGCTATGACAAATACCATGCAATGGGTTGACTTAAATAACAAGCATTTATTGCCTCACAGTTTTGAGGTTAGAAGAAGTATAAACTCAAGATCTCAGCAAAGCTTGTATCCTTATATCTGCTCACCAGTTTCTGCTGACTTCCAGATTCTTATTCATTCTCTGACTTCTGGATTCTAGTTGCTTCTCTTTATAAGGACTTCAGTAATATGGATTAAGACCCACCCTGATTAAGTTGGCCACACCTCAACTGAAAGTAACATCTTCAAAAGGAACTATTTACAATTGTTTCACATCCACAGGGATGTGGATTAAGACTAAGAACATGCATTTATTGGGGTGCATAATTCAATCTACCACAGTTATTTAAGGAAGAAATTTAAGGAAGAAATATTACCTTTTGCAAAAAATTGAAGATATTAGAGAAGAGCTAAATCACTGGAGCAGTAAACCCTATTCCTACCATATTCCTGGGTCAGAAGACCCAATATTGTTGTCATATCAAATCTCACCATATTGATCTGTGGAAATTACGTAATCCCAAACAAAACAAAAGAAAATCCCACCAGGCTTTTTTTTGGTAGAAATTAGCAAACCAATTCATTTGGAAATACAAAGTTCCAATACAACTTTGAAATGAAGAGCAAAGTTGGAGAACTACTGTTACCTGATAAAGTTATAACAATCGGGGCCGGCTGTAGCCCAATGGATAGGGCTCCGGTCTACCACATGGGAGGCCCTGGGTTCAGTTCCCGGGGCTTCTTTGAGTGGGCAGACCACCTTGAGAAGGCAAGCTGCTGTGGGCATGGCAAAGCCACCGTGGGCAGGGTAAGCTGCTGCGAGCAGGCAGGCTGCCGCGCGGTGAGCTGACTTGGTGGGTTGCCGCAGTGGGGGGAGACAAGCAGACACAGAAGAACGCAAAAATGAACACAGCGAGAACAAGCAGAAATGGGGGGGATATATAATGAATAATAAAAAAAAGTTATAACAATCAAGACACTGTGCTATTGGCATCAGGATAGACAAATCATCAATAGAACAGAATAGAAGTAGAAATAGAAATATAGACCTATACATGTATGGACACCTGATTATCACTAAAGTTGTAAAGGCAATTCAGGAGAGAAAGCAGAAAAACAGTATTTTGACAAATGGTACCGGAAAAACTGGATATCCATATGCAAAAAAAAAAAAAACTTTGAATAATGTACCATATATAGATGACAATTTAAAATTAACCAATACCTAAATGTAAAATCTAAAAGTACAAAAATTCAAGGAGAAAACTTTTGTGACCTTAGGATGGACAAGCCTATCATATGTGTGTGTGTTGATGTGAAGTCAAAAGTATGATCCATAAAAAAAACAAATTGATAAATTGCTCTTCAACACATTTAACCTCCTTCCTCAATCCAATTAATTTTTTGTTCTGGATCTTATTCTTAGGTCTAAAATCTTCTCTCTTTTTAACTTCTCTATTAAGATTTTAAGTGAATATATTTAACGTTTGCAATTTCTTATACTTAACCATGAAGCCATCAGCACATTGATGACCACTGGTAACCTGAAAAGCAACCTTAATTTTCAGACCCTACCAGGAAATTGGTTTTATTTGATGATATCACTCAGCATAGAATTGTTGTCTGCAGTTTAACTTATAATATTTTAAATCCTGATTTTCTTTTGTTTACTTATATATATATATATATATATATATATATATATTTATTGCAGAAGTTGTAATCTTACAAAACAATCATGCACAATGTGCAGAACTCCCCATACATCACCCCTCCATCAATATCTTGCACTGAGTGGAACATTTATTACAGATTATGAAAGAACATCATCAGAATATTACCATGAACTATGGTCCTTAGCCTATATTGGGTGTGTTTTTTCCATGCACCCCCTATTATTAACACCATGTATCAGT
>PVKH010031688.1:0-12286 GCA_004027955.1 Chaetophractus vellerosus
GCACCCCACCAACTGGGCTACAGCCGGCCCCCTAAGACAGTAATTCTGCCTTCATGTCCACAGCCCCTCGGGCTGCGAAACCACCTGTGCCTTTCACTCTCACAACCACTGGGAGGTGAGCAGGGGAGGCTTGCTGACTCCTCTGAAAGAGTCAAGGAAACTGAGGCACAAGGAGGCCAGCCAGCTTGCCCACAGTCAGGCACAATGTCTAACATCATCCTGCCAGAATGTGAACATAAATCCTATAACTTCTAGGGTAACATTTTTTCCTTCTGGGAGCTTGTTCTTTCTGTCTTCTGTAAGTAAGGGGCCATCTGTGCTTTCTGGGTGAACACGGCACTTGCGGGCAGCCCTCTGCAGGACACCGACTTTGAAGCCAGGCTTGGTCTGGGAGGTCTGGGCCTTTCACTAACAGAGGGCTCTTCTAAAGACTCAATTCTGACAATTTTACTATTGGATTCACCCCCAATCCCTTCCTTATGCTTTGGCGACTACTAAGGAATAAAGTTCTGGTGCATGGTAGTCCAGCAGGGAGCACTGCATTGGCTGGTCACGCCAATCCCCATCACCAAGGCCAGTGCAAGGTGGCAGATTTTCACTTACATCTCTACCAACACTGCATATGATAAGGAGAAAGGAAGCCCCAAAAGCAGACTGAAAGACTGCTTCCAAAGGATGCTAGATTGCCTGAACACAACAAAACCAGACTACAAAAGTGACGGGTGATTAGTTGTAGAGACGTTTTCCATGAGAAGACTTAAAGCATGAGGAAACTCTTTTTGGGATATCTTCTTCTCTAAAAAGACTCCTCATATGGACAGACCCTGCCAAGTGGCTGGGACCACCGACACACATCCATCGGCTGGCAAGAAGCCAATCACATGCTTTCCTTTTGAATTGAGAGGCGTCAAGACGAATGCTGAAAAACAGAGTCATTATGAAGAATAGAGTATTAGAGAGAGGATCCAGGAATTCTTTCCTCTCAGTTCCTAGAGCTACTTTTGGTTTTCGCCTTCCTACCAGCCAGTTACTGAATATAACTTCTGATTTCATGAGCTAATTCAGTAATAAAGTCCATTTTTTGGGGGGAGCACTAGTTTTGACTGGGTTCTATTCTCAAGGAAAAAACCCTTAACTAGACCAGAGCCAAAGCTTTATCCAGAACCCACAATCAACATAAACTCATTAAACGAATTATTAGGATGCAAATTAAAATCCAGAATGCCCAGATGACTATGTTTGCAGTTTTCCCCAGTGCTCAGAGTCTGATCAATATTTACTTAAGCTGGAAAAAAAAATCATACAAGTTTCCCAAAGACAGAGTTTGCCTCAAAAAGGAAAAAAAAAAATAATGTCTTAAAAAAAACTATCTGTGGATTTTACGGAGAAAGATAAATCAGGTGAGGTAAAGAGTTACCTACCTAAGTTAAAATAATTCTTCAGAATTCTCTCATGTGGAAAGAGAGAGGACTGAGTTAGAAAGAGAGAATATGCATCATAAATCAGAATCACTGTATAATTTCACTATCTGGTCGGCTCAGTTTTCTCCTGATAATGTTTTTAGATTAGGA
Source organism: Chaetophractus vellerosus (assembly GCA_004027955.1). NCBI lineage: Eukaryota > Metazoa > Chordata > Mammalia > Cingulata > Chlamyphoridae > Chaetophractus > Chaetophractus vellerosus. Next base: position 1,572 of record PVKH010031688.1, read on the forward strand.
GGCAATCGTTTTTGCATTTAAAACCTTTTAAAACCCACAGAGCCACCTCTAAATGATAGTAAATTATATATCATTCTAAAAGAAGGCCATGATTTCAGGTTTGATTCAAAACTTGATGGGAAATATGGTGTTAGGCCATTATGACATGAATTATCATCTGTGTAGGCTTGAAGAAAGACGGGTTCCGACAGGGCTGGTGGTAAATCAGACCTAAAGTAAAAGCTTCTAAGGTCTGACTCTAAGTGGGTGGGCATTCTCTTCTGAAATATACTCAGTACTCTATATGTAATTGGCTGCCATCTCCCCAACACCTATAAATTTAGTGAAGAAAATTAAGTTTTATTATATCCAATACATATCATTTGTCACTATTTTTCCAAGTCCTAATATGGTACACATAATTAGAGTGAATTCTCAGATACCTTTCTAACAGACTGGGATTACATTGATGCAAAAATCAACAGTGGTTCCTGGGAGGCAGATATTCCAACTGGCATTTGGGCCTTTGTACTGTTACCTGTTTCTATACCTATTTTCAAACATTTTTCTTTCCTTTTCCTTTTTCTTTAAGTTATTCCATTTTTAATTAAACAGTCTCATATATTTCCTTCTTTACCTCATTTTTTAACACTCTCAAAATCTTAACTCAAATGTTTCATGTTTTAATTACAAAGTATACAAAACAGATGACATGTTTTTCATTAGCAATCTGAAAAAGCAGACTTAAGTCATTTTACTGGTATTATATACCCAAGATTTATGAAAGCAATATTAAGAAAAGTTTAATTAGTGATGCAAATGACATCAAAATTCTCTGGAGATATTTCACTCCAATCAACTGCTTGGCACAGAAAAAAATAATAATTTCCTTTCACCAAAAGGGGATTAACATATTTCCTCAATCTTTCTTCTTGATCTGGCAAGACTTTCTTGAGAGGAACATGCACCTTTGGTGACTTGAAGTGGTTAAAAATGAAAAGAACTAACATTTACCAACTGCTACCACTGTGCTGGTGTTCTATACAGCTGATCTCATTGAATGACCCTTCCCGCCACAGCTACCAGGCAGGTGTGGGCCATCTCTCCAGCAACTGCTCACCACTATCTTCTCCTGTTTACAGCGCCAGGGTTGACTGCCTTCTTGGCATCACTTCATCCTCCCTGCTGCCACAATCTTTGCCATGTGATTGTACCAATTTCTCCTACTAAAAGTCCCCTTTGACTTGGAGTTCACCCACGTCTTCCTTTGGCCAAGAGATTGAGGCAAGTGTTGCGGGGCCAGTTCAAAGCCTCTGGATTAAAAGGCTGTGGATGTTTCTACAAAGTCTCCTGGCTCTGCCATCTCCTTGAGAAGAGAGGCTGGGCTAGCCTGGCGGTCCCAGACAGGGTTAGAGAGACTCAGGGCACAGACCCCGCCCAGCGGGAGAAAAGCCTGAGTCAGTGGACCCCCACCAGGGCACAGATATTTGAAAGGCATAAATCAATACTTTTAAATTTTATTTTTACTTAGAAACAACCAGAAAGTTATAGAACACTTGTAAGAACATCAAAGGAACTTTTTTCCCTGAACTAAGGGAGAATAAGTTGCCCATATGATGCCCAACGATCTCTGATTTCTTAAGTTTATAATTCCTATAACAAGAACAAAGCCTTAGAACAAAACCTCAAAAGGACCATCAAGCATAAATGTGCTCAATCATATCCCTTTCAGTTTTCCCATAAGAAAACTGTCCTTTTAATTTAAAGTAATTAAACTCATTTTATTTTATTGGGTTTTTAATAAGCCCACATATTAGAAAATAGGCTTTCTTAAGCTTAAGAAGGCAATATATGTCATTGAATGAAATAAGAAAAACTAGATTGCTTCTGCCTTCCATCACCACACCCGACATTGCTCCATCAGGGAAGCACCAAAAATGGGAGAAAAAAACTGACAGACTTCTACATTGGAATCCATTGGCAGGCTGTCTTTTAATTGAGAAAATTAATTTTTTAATTGCTCAGAATTTTGACTAATTACCTCCCTAGAAATCCAGATTAATGATGTACATGTCTTCCAAAACCCTTAAATCCTGCCTTCAATTCACCATTGCTTTTTTTCCCCTTCACCATTTTTAGCAATAATTTATCAGCCCTCGGGTGAGATAAAAGATTCTAGGGGGTTCCTGGCATGTCCCATCTCATAAAAGAGAGAAGATTCATGGTCCCACAACACTGGAGCCTCCCCTGCATTTGTCTATTGTTAGCTCTCCGTTGTAGCTGAGCTCAACAGGGAACCATAGTGTATTAGTCAGCTAAAAGGGGTGCTGATGCAAAGTACCAGAAGTCTGTGGGCTTTCATATAGGGTATTTACTTGTGGTAAAAGCTTACAGTTACAAGGCCCTAAAGAGTCCAACCCAAGGTTGATTTCTCACCAAAGTCAGTTGCATGTGTTGAAGCAAGACGGCAGGCCATCTCTGCCTGGTGTATCCTTCCTTCTTCCTCTTAAGGCTCTATGGGCCTAGCATTCTTCGATCTCAGCTGTAGGCTGGCACAGGGCTCATCTCTCTGGGCTTCTCAGCTGCTCTGGTCTCTTCACAAGGTCAGCTGTAAACTATCAGGCAAATGGCTCATCTCTCTCCAGGACTGCAGAATCAAAACTGACAAAGTTCTCTCTTCTTCTCTGTGTGTCTTCTTGAGTGAGTGTCTATTTATATAGCCCACCAAGGAGGCAGGGACTCAACCCTGAGTCATGCCCTACTGACATGGTCGAATCAAAGCCCTAATCTTAAGATAATTTAATCAAAGACATCTCAGCTGAATCTAATACAAACAAAGGGTTTCACACCCAGAGGAACAGATGAATTTACAAACAAAATCTCTCTTTTTTGGAATTCATAAATAATCTCAAACTGCTACACATGGTTTGGGCAGGAAGCCCTCACATCACATCAGGGCTTGTCAGGTCTTGAAATGTAATTTGATATGGATAGTATTTAGCAAATTAGAAGGGCTTTATCTCTCTACAAAGCTGAAGCTGCTCTTTGCCATGAGATGGCAGTCTAAAATAGTGGTTAGAATTCCTTTTCAGCTCATGATACGACTGGGAACATGCAGATGAGAGGTAAAAATTATCTTCCACATGGTAGATTCCAGGCCAGCCGGCAGCCTCTCCAAGGAGCTGCCCTTGAACCCCACCATGGTGCCTGCTAACAGGTTTTTGAGGATATTGTTATATTTACTCCACAATATTTACTGAGCATCCACTCTGCATGAAGAAATGTTCTAGACCCTGGTGACTGACAGTGAGGAAAATAAGGCGCCTGGGTCACAGAGCTTACTTTCTCTTGGAGTGCATCAGACTATAATCAAATAAATGCATGGTATGTCCGTGGGTGAGAAATGCAAAGAAGCTGGATAAAGCAGGATGAAGAAATGGTGCGGGATGACAAGGGCTGCTTTTGTAAATAGGTGGGGGAGAAGGCTTTCCTGAAAAGACGCCCTTTACGCAGAGAACTGATGAAGAGGGTCAAGTGGAGGAAGAAGGCAGTGAAGAACACTGTAAGAACCACAGCTGCCGTTATTGCTCTCGTGGTCGCCACATCATTTCTTCACACTCCCTTCACATGACAACTTTTCAATATCCATTTTCTAAAGAGAAAAGGAGGATGATTCAGTCTTTATCATGAATGGCATTTGTTTTTGTTTTTTATTATACTTGATGAATATCTTTCATATTTCAAACTTAGCGGCATGAACATTTTTCGGACTGCGGTTGAATTTGGGGAAAACCCCATCAGGATTCTTTCAGATGTGCACTCTGAGGTGATGAAGAATAGTTCACAGGCTGCCCCTGGGTTGGATGATCCAGTGAAGCAAAACCAACATGGTGGTCATGTTTCTGCCAAGGGACTTTCTTGAACCATGGACCATGGAAAGGAAGGAACTCATCTACTGACAGGAGGGTCTGGAGTGACGGGCATCAGACTTTGTGACATTTTCTTGTTGCCTGCTTAGGGGTGGACTGACTTGGACAGGACATTGTCACTTCATAATTCATGTCTGGGGCCAAGTAGAACCATCATGACCTAATGTGTTCCTTAAGAGATTCAGCACCTTACTTGATCTATGTATGAAAAATGCATTAGCTACCTGGTTCCAATGATCTTTACCAATTTACTTTATCAACACTGGCTAGAGGTGCTGGAACTTTTCATCTACAGACTCTGCTGAAAATAACAGGTGAAAGACAAAATTTTATTTGCTACATTTTCTGGGCAATTGACTGTCTCTGGGAGAGAACCTAGTTACAGGGATCTATAAGAAGGTTTGAGCGGCAAGATTTTCTTTTTCCTCCACACATTCATATCAGTGGGCTGGCCCCGCTGGACAACTAGCATGGGAGAGATGGGAGGATGTTCCAGATTGGAAATGGTGGAAGCAGGTTTCAGGAAGTTGCCAGGGGTGGGAGCTGAGGAGAATAGACACATTTAATTACTGGCAAGATAATCTAAATGAAAGCTAAGCCAAGGGAAATAAAATAATTAAATCTAACCTATGACAATAAATAAACTAGGACGCCACTGGACAGTCCTAAGATACATGTGGGACACTGTTTTGAAATGGCAAGTACAGAAATCATTGGAAGAGAAATCAATGAGTTCCCATCTCAGGGAACTCTCTGCCATCCCTTCTATCTGGAATGTTCTTACTCCAAAATTTCTATAGCTGGCTCCTTCTTATTATTCAAATTGTCACTTGATGTCACCACCCTCAACCCAAAGTCACCCCCATCCCCAGGCTGACTGTATTTTCACGATCATACTATCCCAGGTTAAAAAACCCTAATAGTTAAATATTTAATGATAAATATGAATCTGATGGTTTGGAGACACATAAACATGGGCAAGATTTTAATTATTTGCTATGGTTTGTTCTGTTTACAGTCATGCCTTGCCACCCAGGAAAGTTTAACATTGAGATTTTTCTGGAGCATATACACTCCACCTTCAGAAAAAAAATTGGAAATATTTCTTCTTCCATAAATGACATTAGCAATTTAGAAAACAATTTAAAACAATAAGGTTTTTCACAATATTGCCAATAACAGTTAGCAAATCTCATTAATGAGACATACTAACTTGGGAATTATCACAATTCTATTTCACAGTAAAACTATTGTAATTAAGTCAGAGCATGCTTGTGATATTTAGGAAAATAAGTAATTACACTATGCCCTGGGGCCTTACTGCTAATTTGGATGAGCTATGACTCTTGCAGTCTTATCTAGAACTGAATTTTATATGTCCAGGACCGTGCTCAGGGAAGTTAACTTCCTTATACCAAATCACATCAATGCCCCAGCAACACTTCCCAGTGACCTGTAGGCCACCCAAGAAACTAACAGCTGATGTATATCCATATTACCTTTAATTATAAAAGCACTATGCTATTCATTCAACACACAGCAGCTTAACAACTTCTCCACCCTAGGAATTGCGATGGGCACTGGGGATTTCAAGGGTGACACAGTCCCATGCTGGAGAGCTCGCTACTAAGGATATCATAAAGATTTTAAAAAGTCAACTCAGAGCTGCAACAATATCACAAAGCATGTGTTTGAGGGCCTAAAGGGAATTTTGTTCCGATATTTAAACCAGATACTGCACACACAGGGAAGTCAAGTCTAGCTAGCTTCTGCTCCTTACCTAATCAATAAAGAAGATCACTGGCCAAGAATTTAGAACACACTGGACATACTTGACCCATCAAAGAAAGTTCAGTGGAACCTCGAAGCTCTCTGGATTTGCTTCTGCCTGAGGCTCTGGATGCCCTATGTCCCAAAAGAGATGGCCCGGGAGGAAGGAAGTCAACTCGGTCGGGGCTAATGAGATTTTACCACTAGCATTACCACAGCCTTTCAATGAATGGGTATTAAGAGTGGTTTTTTTCCTGGGAGCAAAGGGGAAAGAAATAAACAGGCCTGCATTCACCATCCCCCCTCAATTATATTCCTCCCAGAAAGAGGAGCTTAAACCTGGGCGTGGCTACAGATCATCTTTGTCCTCAAGGAACAGTTGAGATTTCAGCATCTCTACCAGCAGGTAACTGGCTCTTTCTCATTAGTTCCCTATGAAAATACAGACATGGGTTTCCCAAGAACAGGCAATCACAACTATGTAGAGAGAAAACTTATTTCTTGCATCAGAAATACAAAAGGTGCTCAGATAGAAGGCGAGAAACAACTGAGAGTGCCCTTAACTTTGAAAAGCCAGCAGAAGCGTGCTCCTGAACTGCCCATTACGCTGTGAAGACATTCGCTGCCGACGCTTCCCGTCACAGCAACACTGACGCAGGGCTGCAGAGACCCAGACCGCGCCGCCCGCCCTCCACCTGGCTCGTGGGCATGGGCAGCCTGGCGCACAACACAATTCTTTTAGGAGCTGCTACACGAATAGGAGGGAAGAGTGAAATGGTATCAAAAAAGGTGCTCAGATAGATTTTTAATTACATTTGGTAAATGCCTCTGAGGAGATGTTAAACAAAAAAAAAGAAAATTGTATAAATAGTAAATTCTCTACCATGTAATAATTGCAGAGGCTAAAGCACTGACAGGGAAAAGAACAAAATGTTAACAGTGATTGATTATATGTTATGCATTTCTATTTTTAACAATAAGCTTGAATACTTTTTTAAATTACACAAATTATGATAAAATACAAAAATAGTACAAAAGTGCAAAGTCCCTAAACTAAAGGAGGTGTTATTCCAATCACTGAGATTACTTCATGTATTAGTCAGGGTTCTCTCGGGACACAGAATCAACAGGAGATATATGTGTCAATAATATGAGATTTTTTAAGAGTCTCTCACACGACCGTGAGGAGGCACAAGTCCAGGTTCCACATGTGGGCTGCAAACCAGGAGCTTGGATGAAAGTTCAATGAAGGTCCTTGATCAGTTTCCAGGAGACGTTGGCTCAAGCTGGGAACTCCTCTCTGAATGCTGAAATCACTTGTCGTTTTAAAGCAGTCAGCTGATTGAATAAAACATCACTCATTGCTGAAGGCAATCTCCCTGGTTGATGGTAGACATAACTAGTCATCCATGCAGTACACTCACTGAAGACTAAAGCCCATAAATGTCCTTGTATTACAATTAGTCCAGTGCTTGTTTGACCAAACAACTGGACACAGTTACCTGGCTGAGTTGACACATTAGCCTCACCATCATACTTCCCCTACTTGCCAACTCTTTCCTGGGACCAAATAAATTTCTATATTCTATTCAAATCATTGTAACGACCTAATTCAAAGATAGGCAAACTTCTTTTCCCTGGATCAAAAATAAACATTTTCAGGTTTGCTGATCTCAGCCCCAAATACTCAGCTCTGAGTTTGCAGCATGAAAGCAACCACAGACAATATGTAAACGAATGAGAGTGACTGTGTTCCAATAAAACTTCATTTATGGACACAAAAGTTTGCGTTTTATGTAATTTCATGTCACAAAATACTATTCTTTCTTTATTTCCAGCCAGTCAGAAATGTGAAAGCATTCTTAGCTAGTGAGCCACATAAAACCAGAAGTCAGTCTGTAGTTCGCCAACCTCCAGGCAGAAATCATACTCGGGAGAAAGGAGAAAGAGACAGAAGGGGGAGGCTTGCACCCCCAATAAGTATCCAAGTCGAGGAAGCTTCCCAACTGATGGCAGGACAACGTTAAGGAGATTTTCACAAAAATGAACAAGCTTTTTAACAAACCCCTGCTCTTAAATCAGCTCAATTTCATGGAGCATGACTGCCTTTCATTTTATCTTGGTTAAATAAACGGAATAACAGGGACAACCTTTATTAACACGTAGAAGTCATTTTTCTCGCAGTTTCCATGGGACAGTTAGAGCCAAAGGCAATTTTTGATAATACAAAATGTGTAGGAAAAAATATTTTACTGGAAAACTGCATCTTCTGTAGCACATTCCTCAGTTATGAGACTATAGCTCCGTGTCACAAGCTAACAAACTGAGCCGCAAGGCAACAATGGCATTTACTGGGGGTCTTAGAACTGCAATTCCCGGAGCACAGATTCAGGTAGTCACCCAAATCTTGTCCAGTCTTGGCATTTCCAGGTGTAGGAGTTTGGCATTATTTATGAATTCCAAAAATAGATACTGGATTATGCTTGTAAACTGGTCTGTTCCTCTGGGCATGATTAAACTATGACTAGGGCTTTGACTGGGCCACATCAGTAGGATGTTGGACCTGCCCCTTGGTGGGTGGGGCCTCAGATAAAAGACATGGCAAAGGACAGAGTTGGAGTTTAGATGTTGGAGTTCTGATGCTGGGATTTGAGCTGGAATCCCGGGAAGTAAGCACACAGAGGAGCTTGGTCGTGAGGAAGGAGAGAAGGCCTCGGGAAAAGAGACGAGCCATTCACCTGATAGTCTACAGCTGGCCTTGTGGAGAGAGGCAAAGCCTAGAGAGCCTCATAGACTACAGCTGAGCTTGTGGAGATAGCAGAGGAGCTAAGCCCAGAGACAAGCAAGGCCCAGGAAGAGAGGAACCCAGGAAGCCTAAACCCTCACAGATGTCGGCAGCCATCCTGCTCCAACACGTGGCAATAGACTTTGGTGAGGGAAGTAACTTATGCTTTATGGCCTGGGAACTGTGAGCTTCTATCCAAATAAATACCCTTTATAAAGGCCGACCGATTTCTGATGTTTTGCTTCAGCACCCCTTTGGCTGACTAATACACCACGCAAGGGTTTTCAAAGAAAATAAAAGGATGAGCTAAGTTGCTTATCGTTGGTGGGCATCTGGGGTACTTCAAATGCCCTGCAGGTTAGATAGTTATTGAGTTCTTTATCTTGCGGCTTGTTAGTGGTGTCTGGATGTTCTTAGGGTTTTGAGGAACATCGTTGCTGGAGGCTTTGCACACTGTGGCAGTTTGTGATAACTGGCTGAGATTTGCTAAGAGAAACCTCCACAATTTAAAATCTCAGCCATAGTAACTCTAGTTTGTTTTCTTTTTACAAGCTATTTTGAATTTTTCAACTCTGTAAATAACTGATATATGTGTAAATGTTGTTCTCTCTGGGACTGTCTCATGATATTAGACCACAATATGGTATTGGTCATGGTTTTAATCATAGAAAAATGTTACTGGTCACAAACAACCAAATTTCCTTATCAATTCCATTGATTTATTCCGAGGTTTCTCTGAAAGTGCATGCGGTCAGCTGGAGGTGAGAGCATCATCCTTAGTACGACCTTAAATGAGAAAGAGACGACCCAGAAGTGCCCTAAGATTCTCGGGAAATGGCCTCGCCACCTCACACCGGAGCAGTGCAGTCTGGCCAGGGCGCGCTCTGCCTCAGCTGGGCACTCTCCATTAAGGCGAGCGCTGACAACCGAGGCATGGCCACTGAGTCTGCTTTCACCAGCCGCCGGGTGGAGGCATCCAGGTTCTTGGCTATGTCACAAGAAAGAATCCTAAGATGTGCCACAAATTCAGCAGGCAAGCAGAGAATTTATTATAAAGCCAAAGTACATACCCGGGCAGGCATGCGGCGGAGAGCGCGGGCGCTGGGGGCTGGGGCTAGGCTTTCTCAGGCCGCCGCTCCTCTGCCTCCTTCCCCATGTTAAGGAGGATTCTAGCTGGCTGCTGTCCTGACTGGTTGCCTTCCGGTTTTCCTTTTGGCCACTCAGGTTGCACCCATTAGCTTTTTGGAGCTCTCCAGGGCTTTTTCAGTCCAGGATTTTGAATGGGAAAAATGCCCAGGTAAAAAGAAGTCATAAACGGAGTGTCAGAGCCTAAAAACAAAAAGGAACTCAGAGGGTTTCTTGGAAGACTTGAAGCCAAATTTTGGACTTAGAGCCAAGGCCCTAGATGAAGCCCTTAAGGGAAATGAGAACGAGCCCCAGTCTGGACACAGGAGTGTGTACTTTCTTACCAGAACCTTAAGCAAAAATTACTTACTGCTCCAGTTGTGGGACTTCCTGACCTACGAAAGATTTTAGAATTCCGTTTATTTGTGCGTGAGCACCAAGGAGCTGTGCTAGGAGTCCTAACCCAACCTTTTAGAAGCAGTACCTGGCCAGTGGCTTAATTTATCTAAGCAGTTAGATCCAGTAGCCCAAGGGTAGCCTGTCTGCCTAAGAGCTGTGGCAGCCACCTGTGACCTTCTGCAAGAAGCTGAGAAGTTTACCTTGGGCAGCCTAGAGTGATCTTACTCCCCACTAAGTTTTAACACTGTTGGAACAAAAAGTTTGTGTGGGGGGAGGGGGATTGGCTCACCATGAGAAGATTAAGCAAGTACCTAGCTGCACTGGTAGACAATCCAAATGTCAAGCTGAAGGTAGCAGCTAAGCTGACCCCGCCACCCTCATACCAGATCCCAGCTACGAGGCTGAATGGCCATCTCCTGAACATTGAGGAGGTACATTCCAGCAGACCAGGACTCACAGAGTGCCGCTCCTTGACCTGGACCTAGAACTCTGTCCGATGGCAGCAGTTTTATGGATTGCGTAAAGTGGCACACCTGGTATGCTATCCTTACCCTCAGCAAACTGAGGCCCTACCTGCTAGAACATCAGCACGATGACCGAAGCTGAGAGCTCTGATCCGAGCCTCGCAACTGGGTGCGAGAAAGAAAGTCTACACAGACTGAAGCTACTGCAGGCTGCTGGACTCTGTAGCATACCAGCCTCTCCAGACCAGTGATGGAGAAAAGGAA
>PVKH010031689.1:0-12278 GCA_004027955.1 Chaetophractus vellerosus
GTGAATAAATATCCTTTGGAGATGTGAGCTGCTTTAAATGATGGACGCTTTCCACCTTTAATCTATGACACTACAGTTCTCTTGAGAGAAAATAGCTCCTTGTGTCTTTATTCCCTCTCTGAGTTCATATAAGTAGCACACCTCTTTTTTTTATTATTATTACATAATAATGGCTTTAGTAGGGGAATAAAAGGTTGCACAAGTTTTGCAAAAATTAGAGGCTATTCACCCCTGCTACCTTTAATCTCCTGCATTCTCCTGTTAATAAGTATAAATTATCAAAGCTATTTCTCAAACTCTTTATATAGTACAATACCAGTGACAGACTATTCTCAGGAAAGGCTCCTTTTAAATATCATAATTAATGGTGTTATCTTTAATCTTTTGTGGGGTGAAAATCAAGGGCAACATGAAACTTCATACAAAAGTAAGAGACTTCCTATTTTGGTGAGTTTTAGGTGATGAAAGTGAACGTTTAAATCAAGTTTTCTTCCTTTGGAAGGTTCTTAAAGATCCCTAAAGTGTGGGAAATATAGGTAAACTTCTTTGAGTGTATTTCTTTTCAGAAATTGTTAACTTTTTAAAAATTTATTTAATTTCTAATTTTTATTATATATCCCCCCCCCCCGTTAACTGTTTTGATCAGATGAGATCCAATTTGATGTTCTGCCTTTAGTTCAGAAGGACCAAGAGCCAAGAATTTTCTGGAAAGTTCTGAATACATCAAATGAATTGCTCCTAATCAAGCAATTGTTTTGGGAGGCCTCTTAGATTAGTTTTTGAAATATATTTATGTCAAAGTACCAGGCTGAAGTTGGTAAATTGAATCAACATTGTCACCTCTCTTCCCTATCAAAATCCTAAGATTATATTAAAATGAAAAAACCAAAACCAAAGCCAACCAAACACAAATAAAAATTTCAGTAATGCTGCTATAACATTGCTTAGAATTATATTTATGGCTTTGTCAATTATACTACAAAGGAAAAAAAGGCCAATATCAAGGATCCAAACTTCTACATTAAGAAGTTAGAAAAAGAGGAACAAATTAAGCTTAATTTAGAAGAAGAAAAGAAAAATGAAGCCAAGAGCAGAAATCAATGAAAGAGACAACAGAAAAACACTAGAGAAAGTCTATGAAAACATCAACTGATTTTTGAAATGTTTGATAACATTGATAAATGTCTAGTACGGTTGAACAAGAAATGGAGAGAAGAAATAAATTTCCAAGATCAGGAATGAGAAAAGGATATCACTGCAAATCCTATAGAAATTTAAAGGAACATAGGAAATAGTATGTAAAACATTGTACAAGTAAATTTGGCAACTTAAAAGTGAACACATTTCCTTGAAAGACAAAAATGACCAAAACTGATTCAAGAACAAATAAAATTTCTAAATATCTATTAAATAAATTGAGTTTATAATCAAAAACTTTCCTACCAAAACAAACAACACTCTGGGCCCAGAAGGTCTGGGGGATTCTATCAAAATTTAAGAAATAAATAAAAACAAACCCATATAAACTCTTTCAAAAAATAGAAAATGAAGGAACACTTACCAGCTCATTTTATTAGGCCAGCATAAATTTGATAACCAAATTAGGCAAAAATATTTTGAGAAAAAAAACTGCAGACCAATATCCCTCACGAACAAAGGTTTTAAAAAAATCATTAAGAAAATACTATCAAATCAAGTATGGCAGTATTTAGAATTATATACAACATGGCTAAGGTAGAAGTTATTCTAAGAACAACAAGTTTGTTTAACATTAGAAAATCAATAAATTAAATTCACAATATAAAGAGAAAAAATGAGAAAAATCATATGATCCTCACAACAGGGTGGAAAATCATATGACAAAATTCAACATCCATTCTTAGTAAAAATCTCAGCATACTAGGAGTAGAAGGGAACTTCTTCAACCTGGTAAAGGGTATCTGCAAAAAATCTATAGTTAATATCATACTTAACATTACACGGAACAGTGAACTATCTGCCCCTAAGATGAAGAAGAAGGTGAAAATGTCCACTCTCACCCCTTCTATTTCACATTATACTAGAGGTAATAGGGCAATAGGAACGGGAAAAGAAGTAAAAGACATATTGGTAACAAAGAAGTAAAACTCTATTTGTAGATGACAATTGTGGTATGGAGAAAACCCTAAGAAACCAACAAAAAGCTACTAGATAGAAATATTAAGTTTAGCCAAGTCACAGGTAACAAAATCGATATGCAAGGTTTAACTGTATTTCTATATACTCACTAAGATGGATTGGAAATGGAAATTTTTATATATACATTATTATCTTTAAAATATTAAAAATACTTGAAATATTTCTCCAGTGTCTTCTGAAAATCTGTGTAAGCCCCACATATTGAAAACAACAAAACTTTGTTGAGAGAAATTAAAGAATATCTAAATAAATGGAGAGATATGCCATGATCACTTAATAGAAAACCCCAAGTTACTAAGATATCAAGTTGGTCTATAAATTCAATTCAATGCAAACCCAATCAGAATCCCAGCAGAATTTCTTCTGTAGAAAATGATAAGCTGATTTTAAATTTTATATAGGAAATGTAGAAGACCTTGAACGGTCAAACAATTTTGAAAAAAGAACAAAGATGGAGAAATTACACTACCAAATTTCAAGACTTATACATCTGCAGTAATCAAAATTTTGTGATATTAGCCTAAAGATAGACTGACCATGCTGAAATTTGGATGTTCTGCACCTGGACTCTCTCATGCAATGTTGGTGGGGACGTAAAATGGTAAAACCGCTTTGGAGAACAGTTTGGCAATTTCCTACAAAATAAAGCATACAATTATACAATCCTGCAATTGAATTCCTAAGTATTTACCCAAGAGAAATGAAAGCATTTTGTTACACAAAGACTTCTACATGAATGTTCATAGCAGCTAAAGTAAATTGAAAGAGATAAACTTTAGTCACAACAAAACAGAATACAGATGGAAGGTCTGATGTGCGAGAAGGAATGCAAACCAAATATGCTAAATATGGAGAAAAATCTAAGCAAACATTGGCTGTATAAAACAACACAACAAAAGAAGAGAGAATTAAAATAAACAGCAGCGCACAGAAGGAATGAATCGAGTTCAAGTATCCTAGATATTTGTATTATTTAAAAGAAAGTAAATATGTTGACTAACTTCAGTCTTTTGTATGTTAAGTATACCTGCTTTAAAATTTCTAGTTAATGGTTAAGGAATAGAAATAGACTATATAAGAAAGGTTATGTAGCTACCAGATAAAAAAGACTTTAAAAACCATTATTAGAGTTAAAGAGGGTCACACACAGTGATAAAAGTTTCAGTTCTCTAGGGAGAGATAACAATTTAAAATGTGTTTGCAGCTAATAATATAGCTCCAAAATATATAAAACAAAAATTAATAGAAATACAAGGAGAAATAGACAGATCCTCAATCACAGGGGCAGATTTTAACACACCTCTCTCAGAAACTGATAAACCAAGCTAATAAAATATCAAACTACAGAATATTTGAATAACATGATGATGACATTTGACCTAATGGAATTATATTGAGTGTTGTAATTAACTGTTTGTAAATGTTTCTAAAGTACTTGAAACCTTTTATGGCAATTTACTACATACCGATCCATAAAACAAGTCTCAAGAGATTTCAAATGATTGAATTCATAAAGAGGGTGTATTTGCCTCTCAATGTATTTAAGCTAGAAACCAATTTTAAAAAGATAACAAGAAACACTCATATATTTAGAAATGAATACATACTTTTAAACAACTCATGAGTCAAAAAAACATCAAAATGGAAATTAGAAAATATTTGGAGCTGAACAATAGCGTAAATACTAGATATCAAAACTTGAGGGATTTCTGGTAAAGCAGTATTTAAAAGGAAATTTATAGACTAAAAATGCTCATATTAAAAAAGAGAAAGACCAAAAATTAATGAGCTGAGTGTTCATCAAAAGAAGTGGAAAAGATGATCAAATAAACCCAAGGACAGAAGAAAAGAAATAATAAAAATCAGAAATTAATGAAATAGTAAAGAAGCATACAATAGCCAAAAGTTGGTCTTTGAACGTTCCTATAAAAAGGACAAATTTCTAATGAAACTGATTTTTAAAAAGGAAGAGAGAGAGAAAGGCCCAAAGAAATCAATATTTGAGAGTATCTTTTGTCTATGCCCTCACTCACAAAGGGAGCTATCAAACTTTTTGATCTTTGTTAATCTGATAGGTGTAAAATTGTATCTCCCTATAGTTACAAACTGCATTTTAAAAACTATGAATGGGAAGCGAATGTGGCTCAAGAGGTTGACCTCCTGTCTACCATATAGGAGGCCCAGGGATAGATTCCTGGGGCCTCCTGGTAAAAGGTGAGCTGGCCCGCATGGAAAGCTGGCACAGCAAGGTGATGCAACAAAGAGAGACACAGAAGAGAGACAATAAGAGTTCAGGGAGCTGAGGTGGTGCAAGAGATTGAGTGCCTCTCTCCACTCTGGAAGGTCCCAGGATTGGTTCCCGGGGCTGTTTAAAGAGAAGTAGTAAGAGCAGGCACAGAAAAACACACAGAGAGCAGACAGCAAGTGCAATACAATGTGTGGGGTGGGAGTGGGGGTAGGGGGAGATAAATAAATAAATAAATCCTTAAAAAAAAAACAACTATGAGTGGTGTTGACCATCTTTCTATATACTTAAGAACTATTTCTAGTTCCATTTATGTAAACTATTCCTTTTCTTTACTTTTTAAAAAATGGATAATCATGTTCACATCAATCAGCAACAGGAATATTGTTCCTGATTTGTATGTAGAATGACAGCAAAAACCCTTTGCCCAAGATATAACAAGAAATAGAAGAAGATAAAATAAAAATCATAGAATCCTGGTTCTGGACCAAGATGGAATAGATGCACTTCTCTCTATTCCTCCCATTAAATACAGATAAAACCCCTAGACATTATATGTAAAATAAACATAAGAATTCAGAAAGGTGGAGAGAAGGCAGACCAAAAAAGCAGCTTGGGAACGAAGGAGTGACATAGTGGCACATTCCCTGGGTTTCCTTTTCACCTGATACATACCCACTGGGTGCTGGAGAAGCCGGCAACCCAGAGACGCCAATGGGAACAGACAAAAAGCCCAAGAAAAGCTTCCTCTCCCTGGCCAAACGACCAAGAAAGGGGCAACCCAGGAAGGTAGGAAACCTTTAGACAATAACTACCCTACCCCAGTCAAATACCTGGGGGGAAGAAAGCACAGCCCCACTCTCACTCCAGTAAACAAAGGCTGAATGGGGAATTTAGACTTCTGCCATCGCCTGGCTGTCAAAAGGCACACATCCGCACTCAACTCCCACTCAGAGTAGTAAGAGAAAAAACACAGCGGGGAGCTGGGACTTTCATGCCTCCTGATAGTATGTGAATAAATCTATACATTAAGTGTGGATATTTGACATCTTTACTATACTGAATCTTCCTATTGGTGAAGACAATATGTGTGGGAGGTCGAGGGTAGGACTAATTGGAGGTCAACCAACGTTGAAATATGGCAGAATCCAGCAGCAACTCAACCTGACTCTTGGAGGAATCTGAATTAGCCTTTTATCCTAATTGCCACATAGGAGGAGACACTTTCTCTTGGAAAACAAAGAAATAAAACAAAATATATACTTCATTCTCCACTGTTTTATAACACAAAATTTCTAGAATACAATAAAAAAGTTGCAATACATGTAAAGAAATCGGGAAACATGACCCATAATCAAGAGGAAAAACATCAATAAAAAGAGATGCACAAGTGTCCCAGTTGTTGGAATTAGCAAAAAGGATAGTTAAAGTAACTATTATATTGAAGGCTATACAGGAAAAGACAAATATAATTCATGAAGGTTTGGGGGATTTCAGGAGAGAAACAAACTCTAAAAAAAATGAGCCAAGTTAAAGTTTTAGAAGGAGAAAGTATAATATCTGAATTAAAAAAAAAATCTTGGATGGCTTTAATAACAGATTGTATACTGCAGAAGAAAGAAATAGTGAACCCGAAGACAGGGCAATATAATTGATTCAGATGAACAAGTGTGATATTGTTCCAATAAAATTTTATTTATGATCACTGAATTGAATTTCATATAGTTTTCACTTGTCATGAAATAGCCTTCTTTTAATTTTTCCCCTCAACCATTAAAAATGTAAAAACCATTCTTGGCTCATGGGCCATACAAAAACAGGTGCTGGGCTGGATTGGACCTGTTGGGCAAAATTTGCCACCCCCTGGTCTAGCCCATGGTTATCACATGGCCCTAAGCCAAAACACTGCTTCATGGGCCTCCTTATGTGCTGTTACAGTTGGTTTAGCCCAGTCATATATCATTCATTCGGAAAGATCTCTCACCGTCTGTTTTATTTCATTTTTTAGTGATCTTCCCATATTTGTTGAACTTCTCCAACCACATTTTCTTGATATGCATTGGTGATCCTGATTTAGCTGACTTCAAGAAGGAGAGGGAAACACACTTCTACCTCCTGTACTACACCTGCCTTCAGTGTGTGGATCACTGTGAAATTGGATCATAGAGTCAGAGACTCTGAGAGCTGAAGAGATCCCCTAAAGGTCAGCTGGTCAACCTCCTTCTGATGTCTGAATCCCCTTTGCCACAGTCTTACCATGTAGTCTCTGCTTAAACATTTTCAAAGATTCTAATCTGTAGCTATAAGGAAAACTTTTGAGTTTCAAATATTCAAACAAAATGTTGTCAAAGCATACAAAGTTCAATGAAACTAAACATTTAATTATAAGTTCACTATACTCTTCTACATGTTAACGGTCTTCTCTCTACAGTGTTGAGTTAAAGAGGACATTTTGAGAAGCTCCTGTCATAAAATAGCCATATACCATGAGTCTAATGTAACAATATATTTGAGAACACATACTTTTGAAGAACAAGACCTATGAATGATTTTTTTTTTAGCAGATTTGCCTTGTTCTACTTTAATGAGTAGTTTCTCAAAGAGATGGCTTGGATCTGGGCAGCTTCTGTGACTGCTTTGACCCATAGACTGTGGCAGAAGTGATGTTTTCCCATCTTCTCACCCAGCCGTTAAGAGACTGGCAGTTTCCACTGCCTAGCTCTTGGGACATTTGCTCTTGGAGCCCTGAGCTGTCATATAAGCAGCCACATGGAGAGGCCCTGGTACTACACAGAGAAGGAAAAGCACCCACTTGAACCCAGTCTTCAAGCCATCCCTGTCAAGTCACCAGATGGAAGTTAAACCTTCTTGAACACTCCAGACCAGATGAACGACCAGCTGAATACCACATAGTGACACCAGCTAATGTCATGTGTAGCTGAGTTCTGTCTGGATTCCTGACCCACAAAACTGTAAAACTGTTGTTGTCCTTATGCTACTGCCTTTCAGAGTACTTTGTTATGCAGCAATAGCTAACTGGCGTAGCCGTCATCAGGGCTTATAAACACCATGTGCAATGACAGGTGTGTGCCTGAAAGTCATCTGGGACAAGGATAGTGCTTCATCCAGGATAACCCCTTGGATATTGGAAAGTGAGAATCATAATCTCCCCTTCCATATACAACTTGAGAGCCTTCTTTTCACGGAATACTTGATTGAATTTCACCTTGTTAGTTGTATCACTTCTTTCGGTTTGCCAGCATGGCTTTTTATCCTGTTTGCCACATTTCCAGCATCTCTCTGGATTTCATATCAACAACAACAACAAAAATAAAATATACTTAATGTTTTTAACAACAAAAATAAAATATACTTAACGTTTTCAACCCTAGTTCTAAAGTCATGTCCTTGAAGCTTGTGACCAATGTAGAAAGCCAAACTCCATTACCTCCAACTCAGAAAAGAGAGGGGAGATGAGAAAAAGCTCCATGGAATCCTTTGCCTGACAATTCCAGCAGAACCTGTGGAAAGGGGCAGGAGCAGTTCTCTAAAAGGAGGAGAAGGCACCCACAGGAAGGGTAGGGTGCCTCAAAGGAGGGGAGGTATGCTGGTAGATAGAAATAATAAGTCCAGTGTAGTTTCCCAAATTATTTGAATGTATGCCTACAAAAATCACTTTTTCCTGATGTCACTTTATGTTTAATTTATTGTTATTATTATTATTTTTTACCATCATAGCCCTACAGGGTTTCATACTAAGTTTTTTTTTTTTTTGTGCCTGAAATTGGATGAAAACTTCTTTATTAATCAGGGAAAAGATTACAGTGTCTATGGAAGGAATGATTACTAGGTGTTTTTGTTTTAAAGAGCAAACAACTCAACGTCTTGTTGGTGTAACCAGATGTGCCTTGGCTTTTGTTACTCCATATTCATTAGATTTCTTTGTTCGAAGTGATCTTGTAAGAATCTGACCAAGCTTTGCAAGGGGGTTGTCAGACTGGCTTCATTCCAAGGAAATTAATAATCTTATTTCAAACTATTCTCCCTTCTCTGAGTTGTGGGCTTCTAGGCAAGGCCACTGGTGTTCCCCTCTCTGTGAATTACAAGGTGGTTCAGGCCCCCAATATTTCTATTATAGAACATTCTGTCTTTCATTTAAAAATTGCCTCTTATGAGTATTATTCTCTGTTCTAAAAAGACTTCATTGTTTCACTCCCATTCTACACTCCTTCTGTGTTCAAGGTCGCTAGTTACTCTATTATTCAGGCAGACAATCTTTTCGTAATTTTTTTTCCAATCGGTCTCAGTTCAAGGATTTACATTCTCAACATCCCCCATAAGTTTTGCCATTTCTTCTCATGAAAACATTCTGTGTAGCTTCGCCTTCCTCAGCAGCTTCCGCGTATTCTATTCCTCCGAACGCATTGCTGCGGGGAACGTGGGCAAGCCTGGTTTAGGGTGGTTTTTGTTAGGAAAACAAGATTTTTTTCTTATTTCCTTAGACTCAGCTATGACTGGCTAAAATTTATTAACTGATTTTGGAAAAGCCACTACTCTTATCTAGCTTACATGGATAGAACTCTCAACTTCCAAGGGGCAAGGGATAAATTTCAAAGGTAGCAGAAATAGAGCTTGGATAGAAGTGCAAGTTTAACCAAAGATGGAGTTTTGTGAGAAAAGTGAATAAAGCAAGGGTCTTTTGGATCGAAGTTCCAAAATAAAATCCTAGATGGTCAGAAATCTTGCTCGCACGAAAAGTTGTATGTGTTACATTGTCTTAGAGAGACCATAAGGTTTATGTGTCTAATAGCTGCTAATTAATGACAATCTATCACTACTGCTTCTAACCATAAAAAACTGTGATTAAAGTCCTCATTGTACAAAACCCAGATCAGACAGCCGGTAAGTGGTAGTCAGTCATCTTTCCATCTAGTGCAGCCTACTCTAAGATCAGAAAGTAATCCTCATAAGAGGCAACACTTTCAACACAACATGCTGAATATTCTATAAAAGAAATACTGGACAACGGAACCACCTTGTCACAACCAGAAGGGCCACGTCTAATTTTTCTAGGACTGATAATCCAGATTGATTGACCTAATTGTTTAGCGTTAGAGAGGCCTCTGGAGTGAATACATAAAATACGGACATTGCCACCATTATCATGCCAGTCCCAAGAGGTATTCATGATCAGCATGATATTTATTAGCCCTGCCACACTGACTGGCTGTGTGAGCCTGAAAAGTGACTTAACCTCTCTGAGCTTCATTTTCTGCATCATAATATAGAGAAGAGACTGGGTCAAGATGATATGCTAAACACATGTTCTGGCCTTCCTTCCTTTCCCCCAAATCCTAGAAATGACAGAAAAAATTTTTTTTTCTCAAACTCATAGCAGTTCTGGAAAACCAGAGGGGGTGATATTAATTACCCAGAAATGATAAGAAATAGCTAAAAATTAGAAAGCAGATGGAACATGGATCGAAGAATCACACTTCAAACCACACTCAGGAAAGGATGGCTGTAGAAGTTGGGAGGGGCTCCAAGGGGCTCCGAGGCAGCGGATACGCATGGCAGGACGGCATCCTGGCACCAGGTCAGGTGATAGGTGAGAGTCTCTAGAGTGGAAGTATCTCAGGTGCTGGGCCCTTCCTCTAATAACTCCCCTTTCCCTGTGCCGTGCAGTGAATGGAAGAAGGACCTGCTCACCGGGGCAGGAGCAGAGTTCGAGCATGAGGGTCAGGGAGGCACCCCAGGTGTCTGGGCCCACACGGGAAGAACCAGGAGCCCGCTGTCCAGAAGAGGTGCTTCTGACTATCCCATCCCGATCACTTCCAGCATCCCCCCAACCCAACCTCCAAAAGACAGTCGCAGCTATAAGCAGAATGCAGCACTATATAGAGAGGCCAATTGAGTCTGTAGATATAACAGCAAAGGTGCTTCAAGACTCACCAAACTTTGACAAGAACTGACCCCACAAAGAAAACTAAAAATCAACAGAAACTAGAACTAATTCTCAAAGGGAGCATTTAGTGGGAAAAACAATAAAAGATGTTAAAAGGGTATACTTATTATCTTTAGAAATATCCTGAAAGACACATTAATTCATTCAACTTATCCAATAAGTACTTTTTGAGCAACTGTTATGTGCCAGTCACAATATTATGCACTGAGACTTCCACAATGAGCAAAATAGTTCCTACTCTTTTAGAATATAGGTTCTAGTATGGGGAGATAGAGATAACAGACAAATAAGCAAATGTGTCAACTGGTAATAAGTGCCATGAAGGAGAATGAAACAAAAATAGGTTTCATACAAAAGAACCAGTTAGGTATTCTGGAAATGAAAAATATGGTTGTTGAAATAAAATTCTCAATAAATGGACTGAAGAGCAGTGTGACC
This sequence comes from Chaetophractus vellerosus, assembly GCA_004027955.1. Lineage (NCBI taxonomy): Eukaryota > Metazoa > Chordata > Mammalia > Cingulata > Chlamyphoridae > Chaetophractus > Chaetophractus vellerosus. The sequence goes on from PVKH010031689.1 coordinate 10,827, forward strand.
ACAGCTGAAGGGTGAATTTGTGATTTGCAAATTGGAGCAGTGCATAACGACATAAAGCCAGGAAACATGAAAGAAAATTAAGAAACACAGCATTGTCTGACGTCTGTCCAATGGGAATTTCAGAAGGAGAGAACAGAAAGAATGCAGACCGAGGGTGGCGCTGGGGGCATTCAAATGAATGGGGCTAGAGCATCTTTCCAGAGCTGAAGAAAGGCCAGAGTCCTTGGTTACCAAGACTGTGTGTAAAACCGAGCAGAACTTCTAAAAATCACCCACCCTGGACACACACTTACCAGGACATCAAGGATAAAAAGGCGATTGGAAAAGTTTCATTTATTCTTTCTTTTTTTTTAAAGACTCATTCATTTATTTCTCTTCCCCCATCCCTTTTTTTTTTCAAATTTTTTTTGTGCTCGCTGTCTGCTCTCTGTGTCCATTTGCTGTGTGTTCTTCTGTGTCTGCTTGTCTTCTGTTTAGGCGGCACCAGGAACCAATCCTGGGATCTTCTGGAGTGGGAGAGAGGCGCTCAATCTCTTGTGCTACCTCAGCTCCCTGGTCTGCTGCGTGTCTGATTGTCTCCCCTCTGTGTCTCTTTTTGTTGTGTCATCTTGCTGCGCCAGCTCTCTGTGCGGCCCAGCACTCTGCGTGGGCCAGCTCGCCTTTACCAGGAGGCCCCGGGAATCGAACTCATAGATGAGAGCCCAATCACTTGAGCCACATCCGCTTCCCCATTTATTCTTTCAATATTCGTCTAATAACCATCTATCGAGTGCTTACTGTGTATGCTTCACTCAGTGTTTGAGGTGCTGAGAACTGGGGTGAACAAAACAGATGAGATGTTTGTCCTCAGGAGGGCAGAGCAGGGAATTAGACCAAGACTAGCTACTCGAATATATAAATAAGTTAACTACCTTCAAGTATTTAGATGGAAATAATCGGGGAGAAGAAATTGGAAGCAAGAATGGGCAAGGGTTATTTTAGGTACAGAGATGGGAAAAGACTTTCTAAGGGTACCGAGACCTGAAGGATAAGAAATGGCCAGCCATGGGAAGGCCAGGGCAAAGAGTACTCTAAGCAGGGAAACCACAAGTATAAAGGCCCTTACGTAGAAAGAGGACTGTTGTTCTAGGGCAGGAAAGAACCCACTGGTGGTAGAGCTGGATGAGCGGGGTGAGGCTGGAGATAGTGGTTGGGCTTGGGAATGCCTTGGAAGCTCTGATGTCTCTGGGTGACATGACTGTGTTGGAAGGAACTTGAGAGCATGGGGACTGACTCCTTAAGGTGCTAGTGACTTAGTTGTCTCTTCACTGATGTCTGCTGCATGTCATCTCAGTGGGGCTAAGAGCTCTGCCCTCACCTTCCGTCCCGGTTCCACCACCTTTAAGGTGGAAGGAAGGTTTGGAGATTTGATGGGTATAATGGGTGATGTGTCAAGCTCCTTACTAATTTTAC
>PVKH010031690.1:0-12286 GCA_004027955.1 Chaetophractus vellerosus
GTGGGCATTGCTATCCCCAAAAGATGGAAAATTGAGATACAGAATGATTTCCACAGCATCCTACAGACAGCCGGACCACAGGACTCTCGGTTTCGATCTTTTTATTCTGCATCTTTCCATTCAATGTCTGGTTTCTTGGCCAGCTTCATGAGCACCACCAGGGAGCTTGTTAGAAATGCAGACTCTCAGGCTCACCCTGGACCTACAGAATTGGAACCTTCATTTTCAAAAGATTCCCAGCTGGTTTGCACGCACATTAAAGTTTGGCAGCGCTGATCTAGGTCACACCGAGCACACAGAAACTGCCTTAGCAGAACTCAAAACGCAGCAGGGCCAACAACTAGAGCATCTGTGGGACGTCTGCACTCTCATCTGCACTCTCCAATTGAAAGGTAAAACACATAACCAAGTCCCTTCCTTCTAGAATCAGGATGGGGAAGAAGCTACTGTTTCAGCATTCTGTCCCTGGGTGAGTCATAACTCCTGAGGCCAGGGAAGCCCCCTTGGCTCTGCATCAGGGACACCAGCCAGCCCTGGAACACCTATGCAGGCAGGGTTCTTGCAGGGGGACAAACCCCAGGGACTTATCTTGCACCAGCTGACACAGCCAAGAATTCTCCTATGGTGCCAATCCCTAATGCACACCCGTCCATTGTTTCCCAGTCCTCAGATGCCAAGTGTTGCTTACCCCAGATGTGCCCTCTGTAGAGAAATATTCTCACATTAGCATCAGAGACTCAGATCTGGGTGGGAGCTTCAAGATCACCATCCACTTCCTTGTCCAGAGAAGTCAAGCAACTCAAGTCACACAGCTCATTACTCATGGCAAGATCCCTTGAGTCCCAATGCACGGCTCTTTCCACCCCAATACTACACTGTACTATACAGCATAGACCTGTTTGGTGCAAGAGGGGAGATTTCCTTTTATTTGGGGGCCTGGTCCTGGACCCTGGAGGCCATGACAAATGCCATTTACTAACCTGTGCTATGTTTTATATATATAAAGAGGGTGCTTCCATTTAACAAACCAAGGCAACATCTACATGGAACTTCCGGAAATAAAAAAAAGAGAATTGTTTGCTAGGATGCCCCAGATCTTTTCAGAGTCAGCCACAGTAACACAGGGAGAGATAGGTGTGCTTGCTCAGAGGGCTCTCCATGGGTGACTGATTGCCAGGTATGGCCAACACCCCTCTTCTGGGAAAGCTTATTGATTTTGCATAAAGCCATTGGCTTACCTTCTACCCCCTGGCTTTTCACAAGTAGTACCCCAGGTTGAGCTACTTGCTCAGAGCCCATGAGAGTGGGGCAGATTCCAGGTACTATGTGTTTCTAGAGTTGGTCACACACAACAGGAAAGCACCTTTCTTTCCCTGGCAAACATTTTTGTCCTTGTTTAGGGTGAGTTGGGAGGTGGCACCAAATAGGGTCTGATACACTGTGGACTATGGGTCTCAGGTGGACCATACCACCCGTCCATTGTTTCCCAGTCCTCAGATGCCAAGTGTTGCTGTGGATTACCCAGAGTGGGTAGCGGCCCCTCAAGATGTGCTGGCCAAAATCGAGAATGAAAGGTGGGAACAGATGCTACAAAGAAGACTGGGAAGAAAGTAACAAACTCTAGGCTGTGAAAACACTTAAAGCTAAGGTGATAATTTACCATTTGTCCGTGGGACAAATTATCAGAACTTTAATAACAGATAAAGCCAATTTCAAGAATATCATGAACATGGGTATATCAAATGCTCCAGAAGGAAGATGCATCATTGATGTGATTGGGGAAAAAAAGAAAATAATGACACTGGCTGGGAACCAGAAGTCACTAATTTTAGCATGGTGTTTTGCAAGTTGTGTAACCTCATTGACAGTTTCATCAATTGTAGGCATGACTCCCAGGCTGAAATACACAGATTCAGTGTAGGGCTGACCTTACTAACCTGACTATTATAGGTTGAATTGTGTCCCCAGAAAGATAAGTTGAAGTCCAGGATCTCAGAGTGTGGCCTTCTTTGGTAATAGGGTCATTTCAGATGGAATTAGTTAAGTTCAAAGGAAGTCACACTGGATTAGTGTGGGCCCTAATCAATGGCTGGTGTTCTTAAAAGAAGAGAACTGGACACAGACAAACAGATGAAGGGACAGCATCATGGACTGCTGCAAGCCACCACCCGGAGCCAGGCGTGGAACAGGTTCTTCCCTGTAGACCTAGGAGGAAGCATGGCCCTGCCGACACCCTGATTTTGGACCTAAGGCCTCCAGAACTGTGGAACAATACATTTCTGTTGTTTTAAGCCATCCAACTTGTGGCGCTTTGTTACAGCAGCCCTAGGAGACTAAGAGACCAACCTATAAAATGATGACAGATATCTCTGGGGGATCATAGTACCTGCTGTTTCTTTCTTCTATTGTTAGGAAGATGAGATCATGCTTGCAAAACACTCTGAAAAATAATCCTGAAGTGCTCACACATCAGGTACCTTCCAGAGATGGTCCTTCCCTCTGATGGCACCTCACCCATGGGTCCTTATTTTCAGGGCACCTGGCACTTGCCACCTGCTTGCATTAACTCTTACCTTGCTGTTTATTATATGTTCTTACCTGTCACCTTCACAGGATGGTGGGGTCCTTGACAGCTGGGATTATATCCAACTTACTTTGGCATCCCCAGAACCTAACATGAGCCTGTATACTGCAGGCACTGAGAAGTATTTGTTGAATAAATTAATGAGGCATAATTATATTACACATTTTAATTTCTGAATGGTAGAATGAAGAGTCACTTGGCTATTCCAGGGTATGAACTATTATTAAAATAATGGTTTTTGTAAATGTTAATGCTTGGTAAATATTGAAATAAATGTGAGTCTTTCATAGGTTGACAAAGGTTATAGCTGAGTTGTGTAGGATGTTGGAAGTTGCCGGGTAAGGGCTGAATATTTCCAGTGTTCCTTGGATAAGAGAGTGGAAGTTCATACATGGTGATAAAATGGATGGCCATCTATGACCAACCAGCCAGAAATCCCTGCAAGAGTGGCTGGAAGAACTCTGTTAATGAAGAGAGGAAAAGAAGCCATTGAAGACTGAGATCTTGCTCGATGTAATTTGATTTCATCCTAAAGACATTATATTACATCTGTTCTGCTTGGCCACAAAACCCTAAGCTATTTGAAGGTGGGGCTGAGTGTTCCTATAGCCCAAAGAGTAAATTTTGTTCATAGTAAGCGTTCAATGAATGTTTCACTAACTTTTTGGTGGTCTTTTCCAACTGATTCCCTCCCCCCCCCAAACATCATGGCACACATACCAACACTTGTGTGGCATGGTGCAGTAAAGGGAAGCTGCTGCTGATGGGCCCTGGGCCTGGGTCCTAGAACTCTGCCCCTCCAGGAGCCATGGCTGCTTGGAGGGCCCAGGGTTTGCTCTCCTGCATAGCCAGGTGCGTGCTATGCCCTAGACTACCTGTCTGTGAACCTTAGCAGCCGAGTCACTCCTCGGCATGTCCACCTGATACTGGAACCGCTGCTCTCTCCTCCTATAACAAGACTTATTAAGTGTCTCAAAGCATGTAGCTTCATGCTGGGGGCCGTTCAGGACCATTTCAGGGGCACAGTCCCTGCCCTCGAGGATTGCCAACATCCCATGTTTTAACAGGCAAGAGTCCAGCAATGCTTTCTTCCCGCTGACTCAGAGAAGGAAAGAAGTTACGAGCCATAATATTTGTTCAGAAACACTTTCACTGAGGAGTAGTGATCCCAAAGTATGCATGTCTCTACTGACTTCTAACACTCAGAAAATGACAATCATTCAAATGTAGAGGTTAAAAAAAAAAAACACAAAACTAGAAGAACCTACTGGTCAAATCAAATTTTGAAGCTTATTGCAACTTTTCTGAGGCAACAAACCAACCAACCCAAATCATCTATAAAGTCTTTCAGAAGGGGAAAAATTATATAGTTTATCTTACTGAAAATCAACCTTTCTCCAAGCAGGTCCATGCCTTTACACTTTCTACAAGTTATCCTTCTTAGGTTTTGGAGAGGTTTACTGTGTCCTGGAGTTGGATTGACGCTGTCCATAAATCACTTGTTATAATGTTCAACATATGGAACATCTGAACTATTTGTCATCCCTCCAGCCTACTATTTCTGACATAGCCACACATCTGAAGGCAATTTCTTAGCTACAATGCCAGAATGGTGTTTTTTGAAGTGACATATCATATACAATTTTTAAAAAATCAGTTCTAAATGACTCTTCTTTGGCCACAGTTTGAACAGATGTTTCCCCACATGGGAGTTGAGCTTTGCACCATGACTTGTACAGGGCTACTCTGTGTGTGTGCGTGAGGGGTGGGGAGAGGAAGGGAGGGAGGGAGGGATATGTCTGTGTGTGCTAAGTGGAGTGGTAGGTTTTTCTGTAAAGTTGTGTTTAGTTGACATTTTCAAAGATAATTTCTACAAACTATAAGTCACTAAATGATAGAGTGGGAAAAGGCCTTTGAGATTATCTAGCCCAGCCCTCTCATTTTACAGATGGGCAAACTGAGGCCTAGAGAAATTGAATGACTTGCCCAAGGCCACACAGCTAATGGCAGAAACAGGAGTAGATATTACATAAGTCCATTCTGTCTCTTGCCTTCTAGTCTAAAATTTATTTCCCTATACCTTACTTCCCATTAAGGATTTATTTTTGATCTATCAATTCAACTCTGCTTTTGAATGTAAAGGCCTAATTAGGTATTCTATAATTCATTTCTCTTTAAATGGTAAGCCCTTTTCCTTTTGGAGGATCAAGAGAAAACTGAAAGTCTTCCTGAGCCTTCCTCATATATCTGGACTGGGAGGTGGGCTAGATGGGGTAAGGATGGAGGCCAGGTCCAAGGGAGCACTTGGAGCGGAATTATTTGGAAGCCCCAACTTCTTAATCAATTAGCCAACTTTTTATTTTCTAAGAAAGGATATGAGATAAGTCACTGTAATCCTGAGATAACCAAGACCTCATCCTTATAGGAATGCTTTAAACTCTTTCTTTTCTTCTTTCTCAAACAGCTCTTTTGGTGTCTTTGGCTCACTCCATGGGGGAGACATTGATAAATGAGTTCATGAGAGAGTTCCAAGATCAGAGCACCCCATCTGTAAATGGGGTAGCACAGGATGGACTTCCTCCAGAACAACTTTGCACTCTCCTCCCACTGTTCTCACCCCAGTCCACACCCTCAGAATTGCATATTTTTATTATCCATCTTGATTTTGATCTTTCTCCTTTCAATCCATTCTGCACTTCAACTGCTAGACCATATCATTATGTCACTCCCTTACTCAATAATCTACACGGCTCCCCAGTGCCAAGAGCATAACGATCAACTTCTCTGCCTGGCTTTTCAGATGCTCCACAATATGATTAACCTCATTATCCAGCCTCATCCTTTTCCTTCCCAACACATACCCTTCTATGACACCCTGGCCTTATTACTGACCTTCTGTGCGCCCCTCTTCCCTCCTTTTTGCCTAAGTTCTAGCAACCTTTCAGGGTCTGATTTATGTTCTGCTTTCTTCACAAAGCTATCTTTGACTTCTTTGGCCAAATGGATGATTCCATTCTTTGAATTTCTCCTGTATTTCCAGAAGGTACTCTAGACTAAATCTTTTAGGCATAGGGCCAGAGAGGAATTTCATATTGACAGTTACAATGTACACAAAAAGCACTCAATAAATGCTTTGCAAGCTATTGAAACTACTTGGAATGATCAATCCTTGATAATCAAGTGATCTCTGGGCCCAGGCAATGGCAAATGGAAACTGAGGCCCAGAGAGAGGTGACTTACCTGAGACCACATAGCTGGTCAGTTATGGAGCCAGATTTGACCTCCTGGTTTTGATTCTTTACTCCTCCAATAGAAGTGTTCTACAGACAGTTGGTGTCTTCCCAAATGATATCAATGGAGTTGTGACCTTTTTTATTTCTTAAAAATTATGAATATTTCATATCCCCAAAGAAGGGAAAAAAGTTACAAAAAATAAACACCTGTGTATCATCACATTTGTGACACCCACTGAAATGCCAAGGAAAGTTTGGGATCATTGTATCATTGTACACTGACTTCTTCTCTTCTAGCAACATTCCCTACTTTCTTTCCCTACATCCTCTTCCTTGCCCCCCTCCCCCTCATTATCTATGGTGGACGTAGCTGATTGATCATGGCACTCTTTCCCACTAAATTTAGATACAGCTTCAGAATACTTCTTCACCCAATACTCCAAGTATCCAATACCAATTAGTAAGAATTGTCACATGAGAGTAAGCTATTTTTCCCTCTCTAATTTTACAGGAGGGTGTGGGCCTGTATAAGTTTGAGAAAAGCTACACCTCAAGACCAGGATGTTGACAGCAGACAGAGGCCTGCCCATGGGCATATTTGGGCCTCTCAGTTTGGCCTTCCCTTAGCAAGTTCACCAAGGCTCATATCCTTCAATGCCAGTTTTGGAGGAGATCATAAACCTTACAAGGCTGTCCATTCCCAGATCAGATAACTTCAGAATGCTGGAATGTTGTTCCTTAGGGCACAGCTGCCTGCCTTACAGGAATATCCACTCTCTGTAGCTACACAGAGTAAGTCTACAGTAATCTAAGATGGATGTGTGAGAGGGGCATGGAAGAGAAAGTTTGTTGAGGAACCAGGAGTCTTACAATGTATGTGGATCCTGTACTATTGGTACATCTGCAGAAGGGGCACCGGACCTGAGGGGAGAGGGCCAAGGTGTCCAGACCAGGTGCCTCACCCTGGAAGCAGCAGGTATTCAATGTGAACCAAAGGTGGCCTCTCATTGGCTCAAGTCAATGGTGTTGTCCTGAAAGCCACACTGATGACAGAGCTGTGGGCAGAGCACTCAGGTGGAGAGAGAGGGAGGATAAGATTCCAGAGATGCAAGGTGGAACCCTCAAGCTGTGGGAAGGATGACAGAAATAATACAAAGGCTAATCCAGCGGGCAGGTGGGTGCAGAAGGGATTTGAGGGCCGTTTGATTAACCTGGTTGGCCCACTGGGTCTTGCAGGAAGAGCTCAGGGTTGTGAGTCAGGACACCTGGAGCTTGTGTTTGCTCTTTTATCACTTGGATGGGTCTCTGGACAAGCTGTGGTTTCTTCATCTACAAAATAAGGGGTTTGAACTATAAGTACTTAGGAGCCCTTCCAGCTTGAAGCTGCCAGGATCTGAATTCTCTTGGGTGCTCTTAGAAAGTTTCCCGGAACCAGGATTGGATTCCACCTACAATGCTTTGGCAGAAGAAAGGGACAGAGGAGACCGCCTATCTTTTTTCTCTTCCTTTGAAAAGTCAGGTGGTCCTGCTGGCTAGAGGGTCTACCTGACTCATTTCTCTCCCCCAGGGCTTCTTACCTGGGTTCTTTAGATTTTCTGCACAGGGCTGGAGGGATCTAGACCATCAGGATTCGGGAGGAAGCTTCCTTCTGATTGGGGCAGCGTCTCAGGTCCTCAACTCCAGGTGTTGCAACTTCTCCCTAAACGGGAACCCCTTCACTCCCTGTGGTCTTCCATCCCAACCTCTTGCTTACTTTCTGTAAATTCACTCCACATTCCTTAGCCCTGTGCCTGGTGCATACCTGCCAGTTGAGGAAGGGTACCATGGAGGAGGAGGGAGAAGAGGGCAATCCTTCCTATGCAATTCAGCCTCACCCTGGCCTTCCTAAACTCCCCCGGGAACTCTAGCTGCTGCTACCATGGTTTCCCCACCCGGTTTGATGAGGCAGGCTTTCTTTAAAGGGCCAGAGCTTGGGACTAGTCTCTACTAGCTTCTCTGTCTTCCTCAGTCATTACCTCCCAGCCACTCCCTTCATTAGAATGCTTGCTCCAGCATTTGCCTTTAAAGCATTTATCTAAGTGCTATCTCCTGAGGGGGCCAACATGCTTTACAACCTCAGTAAATTCCCTAAATCCCCTTGCAGACTGGGCCTCAGGCTGGAGAACAGTATTGCTATCTACCTTCTCAGAGGAAATTTCTGCCCAGCCCAATACTAGATGCCATCGTCCTGATTCTGTGGAACTTTTCAGACCTTTCCTCCTTCAGACTCCTGCTGACCAGGGACCCAGGCCTGGGGGCTCACTTTAGAGCCCTCTCAGAGCAAAGAGAGCATGACCTACCCTTGCCTCCAGAAAGGGTTCTGAGGGTTATATATTGGGGAAGGCAGCCCTCCCAACTACTATGAGGCCCTGGGGTCAGGTGGGCTGGAGTGTGGGGGAGGGGGCTCAACTCAACAATCCAAACATGCTTTGTTTGTGAGTATGATGGGTCATGCATCAACCACCCCTACTAACCGGCTGTGAGGGGCCTACCCGAGCTAAAGAAAGGAAACTTCACAATGAGGAAATTAGCCACAGCTGAGTAGGTACCCCCCTACACGGTGACGTCAAAGGCCCTTTCCTCACCGTACCAGGTGTTTTGGAATTGCTGAAGAAGGGTCCTGATCACAGAGGGCCTTCTGAGGAAGGAAAGCAAACAAAGGAGGTGGGAGGAAGCTGGCAAGCCCCACATTCCAGACAGGGGCAATGGTGTGGAGAAAAGGCCACTTCTCTGCATGGGAGCCTTTCCTTGGTGCCGCTAGTTCAGGGCTCATGGCCATCCCCTGATGACACCTGAGTGTTCACCTTTTCTTTGCCCCCAAGCTGGCTGGTCTTTCGGCTTATTCCTGGTGTTGTCTTGCTCTGACCTCTCCTGAGGTCAAATAAGTCTCTAAGCATCCAGCCACCCCAGAAGTAACAGGGAGATCTCACCCATGGATAGCATGCAACCTATTTGAAAAGATAGGAAACAGTTATCCCCAAAGAAGCTATACAGGTAGTTCATATGTGTTCCATGAACCAAATGGAACCATGATGCTTCCAAGTTTTGAATCTGTCAAGCATGTTAGGCTTAAGGTAAGGCAATCAAGTCTCATCTTGGTGAGCAGAAGGCCAAGCCCTCTCAATGTAAAGGTGGAACTGGCCCCAGCAGGTCGTAACGAAGGTTGGAGCTCAGATGTGAAGGGGCCCCCTAGATCTGTCTATGCCAACAGGCCTTTCTTTCCTTGCAGACTCAGTCAGAATTCACTTCAGAACTATGTTTTCTTCACAATGCTAGGTCTTCACTCCCTTCAACTCCACATTTCCAACCTTATATAGAGAAAAGGCCTGTATTGACTGCCAGGGGCTAAACCAGGAAGATCAGACACCTCAAAGAGAAAGGGCCAGAGTCCTGTGGGACAAATGCAAGGGGAAAATAGGGGGCTGGAGGCTTCTAGTTATCAATTCACAGAGGGTAAAAAGGACCTTTGTGACATTCCTCTATCCCTGACCCCTCCTTGGGGCCTTGGAATTTCTAGAAGAGTTCCCTATAGAGTCTTCCAGTTTTTCTGAATGGCCAGAGGCAGGAAAAGTCAGAAAAGTAAAAAATCTCACGTAAAAAAGTGAATGCCTTTAAAATTGCCAAATTAGACTGTGGTTTATTGAGTAGAATCATGCTCACAGTAAAACTGCCAGCCTCTGCCTAGTTTTAGATTATAGCTGTCCCCAGGCCCTCATAACCTTGACGACTCACAAAGCTCAGACTCATGCAGGAAGCATAAATAAAGCAGAGCATACTGGTTTGATGTAACCACAAACACAGACCAGAAGACGGAGTTTCCTGATAGCTAGATCTTAGAGCGTTGACCAGAAGAAGGGAAAGTGATGGGAGGAAAAAATTCAAGGACTTTTGTGTTAACACAAGCAACCATATTGACCATTTTGATAAACTGACCAAATGGCTAACGGGGTAAGCTCTAGGAAAAGCTGTAAAGGCAGCAATGGTTTATTTTTGGTGTCTATCTGGCTTCCACATTCTTACCTTTTTGTCATCTCCGTGATACCTCATCCTTATTCCTCTGCAGGAACTCAGGGCCATAGAATCACAGAAACTTGGAGTTGGAAGAGAGAGGCACTAGTGGTCATTTGGTCTGGTCTCACACCCAAAGTAAGCATCCTGAACAGGCTTCCAGCCCCTGCTCCTATTCTGCCAGAGCTGGGAACTCAGGTTTCAAGGACAAACATTTCTCAGGCATTGTTAAAAAGCCCCCCTTCCCTCCAATCTATTGATTCAAAGTCTGCCTGCTTATCACATTCACCTAGTGGTCCTCACTCTATGCTTTGAAGTACTTCCTCTTTTATTGGTTTTACCTCATACTGCAGACAACCTAGTCATGTCTTCTCTCCTTCAAGTCAAATACAATCTGCTCATCATCATTCCTGATGGAACAAGGGGGCTCTAGACCCCCATTCATCCAGCTTGTCCTCATGTCTGCATATCCTTTTTATGCCCCAAACCCTCTCAAATGTGTGCTAATCACTTTTTTCTTTGTACCCTTCCATTCTTTTTAATCAAAACTATTCCCAGAAATTGCTCCTTTAACCTAAGATGCAAATGATTGATCATGCTTACTGTGCTACCTTCCCAGGACTGTTTACATTTTAACAGGTTCAAAGCTTTGAACCAAAGGATGGCTGGGAATGTTTGGGCAGCAGGTAATGTCAAGATAGGGGACAAGAGGGAAAGAGGCACAGAAATCTTCCTGGAACCTTTAAAATCACACTTGATGCTTTTCCTGAACAGGAGACCAACCTGGGAGGATAATTCACTCAAGATAATGAGACCGGTTCTGTAGGCTCAGGCAATCTGTGATTCCGGCCTCACCTTTAACTCAGGTGAGTCTACTCATCTGGCCAGGCAAATCCCCATAAAATGAATTCCTTGACGCAGGGACTGGTCTGATTCCTTCCTGGTTTGTTGTCAAGCTCACGGTCTGAGTAACATATTAATAGTTCCTCACGCAATGTCTTCTGGGTGAATGAGTGAATGAGGTCAAGCCACAAGGCAGAGTTTCTAGGTGCTCAGCTCATGAATTTTGGCAAGTCGCCCTGGACAACAAACATGGGGGTCCATCTGTGATACCATAAGGGGGATAGGCAGAAGTTGGGGGGCATGCACACGTTTCCTGATTTATGAAACAGGACAACAACAAAAGAATAACACATATGAAGATTAAGTTTTTGCTCTCATCCCAAAGATTTTCTGAAATAATAAACATGATTTTTGAACTAAAACTTCAACAAATAAATTGAAGGAAAGAAAAGTTACTATTGTACTTGTATCAGTGGCCTTGAAGATCAAATGGAAGAAATTTCCCAAAGCAGAGCAAAAATACAAATGGTAAAAATTGAGAACAAAAAGATAAACAACTTGGAGCAGAGATTAAGAAGACCTAATAGGGGCCGGCTCGATAGCCCAGTGGATAGGGTGCCGGCATACCACATGGGAGGCCCCGGGTTCGGTTCCCGGGGACCTCTCCTAGTGGGCAGACCGCCTTGAGAATGGCAAGCCGCCATGGGCAGGCCAGAGCCGCCGTGGGCAGGGCAAAAAGCTGCCACGGACAGGGCAAAAGCCGCCACGGGCAGGGCAGGTCGCCCGTGAATGGAGTGCAGCCAGCCACCCGCGAACTGAGAGCCAGCCGTGAATGGAAGCAGAAGCCGCCCACAAGTGGGGAAAGCCACGTTTGCGCAGTGACCAGTCTCAGCACGTCGCCGCAGTGGGGGGGAAGGGGAGATATGTAATAAAATAAATAAATCTTTAAAAAAAAAAAAAAAAAAAGAAGACCTAATATATAAGTAGTAGGTGCTCCAGAGAGAGTATAAGGAAGAGAAGGAGGAAAAGTAATAACAAATGTTAGGAAAAAAGTTCCTGAGCTGAAGACAAACTTGAGTTTGCAGAGTGAAAGGCAGGCTTGATAAGAAAAGATACACACTTCAGAGTTTGGTGCCTTACTAGTGGGCCCTAACTTGGAATTCTCGCTCCAGAGAGTGATAGAAATTGACCAAAATATGTCTACATTGCACATGGTCCAAATGTCTCTTCTATTCAAACCTATATTTGATGCCAGAGTTTTAGGTGTACTTCCATAGAACGGAGACTATATGCTGACCACAAGCCAACTGGGTCCAAAACTCTGAGGACCTGCAACTCCTACGCTACAACTCAATGGACTCAACCAGGACACCTAGTTGGGAGTTGACGATGGAAGACGGCTATGCAGGGGAATCCAGAGAGCCTGCTGCTGCAGGCAGGATAATCCCTTCCATGGTGGAGGGCACATTACCATTCCAGACTTCTCAACATTGGTGGAACAACTATGGACTAGAATGGACTTGTTGGAACCTGATATAGACTTATGATGTATGCAATGCAAGAAATTGCAAAATTATGT
>PVKH010031691.1:0-12285 GCA_004027955.1 Chaetophractus vellerosus
GGAGGAAGAGCGGGGGAGAGGCGCTTCTCTTCTGGGCCGCCCCAAGAGGAAAAGGGTGATCACCTACGCCCAGCGCCAGGCAGCTAACATCCGTGAGAGGAAGCGGATGTTTAACCTCAACGAGGCCTTCGACCAGCTGCGGAGGAAAGTGCCCACTTTTGCTTATGAGAAGAGGCTGTCCCGGATCGAAACCCTGCGCCTGGCCATCGTCTACATCTCCTTCATGACCGAGCTCTTGGAGAGCTGCAAGAAGAAGGAAACCGGCTGAGGCCGGGGGTCGGGGAGTGTCTGCCGCTCCTAGCATGGGCGCGGGCTGGAGTGTTTCAGGACCGGGCAGTGGGTGGGGCTGAGAGGCTAGGAGAGGCTCTGCAAGACAGAATGTCTGGCCTTCCGGAGCTTGGGTTCGGGATAGTAAAATCCCCACACCCCTCGGGGAAGGAAAGCTATACAGTTTATACATTCGCGATCGCCCTGGATGGAATCCGTAACAGGGGCATGGCCGACACGTTAAAACGAGTAGGGCCTTCGAGGCTCGCGACGGCCAGCAGCTTCTGCCGGCGGGTGGGAGGAAGCTAATCCTCTCTGCAAAAGGCAACATTCGGGGCTTCTAGAGAGTCTAGGCTCCCCTCCTTACCTTTTTTTTTTTTTTTTAATATAGAAACAATAAAGTAAAAATTCCTACCTTTTTTTAAGCCTCAGGACTCGGTGCTGCGCCATCCCCGGCGGGCGCGCGCCGCTGAGGAGGGCTCGGGGTTCAGACAGGCGACGGCAGTTAAGGTCTGGGGAGGGAGTCTCTTGAGAGGTTAGGGAGGGGGGCTTCTGATTTGTCGCCTGGTGCTTCGAGGCTGGCAGAGGGACAGAAGGAAAGCGACGCGGAAAAAGGGGAGTTTAGAGGATGGGCTGAGAAAGTGCGACCCCTGAAAAAAGGAGACCATTCCTTTCCCTTTCCCTCCTCCCTGTCTCCCGCTCTCCCTGTTTCTCTGAGAGGGTGAGGATCCGGTTCTTTGGGCTGGAGAGGGGGTTGGGGGGTTACAACTAAGATCCCCTCAGCACGTCTCAAGGCCGCATCACTGTGCCCTTGGTGCCTTCGCCCGCACGCAAATCTCTGCTTTGCTCCCAAAGCCGGATGGGTACCCTTTAGGGTTGTCTGGAAGAGTAATAGCACGGAATCCTCAACTCTGTTAAGGGAGGGAGAAGTAAAAGCTCAGAACCAAGCTCAGGGCGTGAGGATTGTTGGGTGTCTTGGGTGCCCCCACGCCTTCGCTGTCCGCCAGCGCTTCCACCTGCCGCCTCCAGGGAAAGGGTCGGGTCTGTCCAAGCACAGCGCCAACCTAGTGCGCACTTTAATATTTCTAGATTAGCAGTAGGTAAGGGAAATAGCTTTTACTCGAATCACATCTAGAGACAAGGGGAGCGAAAAGCCAAAAGAGGAGATGCGTTCTTCCGCTTTGCAAAACACTTTTGATGGAGATGAGGTTAAGGCGAGACCCTACTGAGGGGCCGCCAGCAGTTTGGACCTTTTCTTCTGCGTGACCTGCTAATACCTGAATAGGAGTCCTTCAAAGAAGAACTGGTAAGTGAAGAGGGGAACGGGAGGGAATACTGCCTATCTCACTATAAGTTAAGTCCTCTTAAAGGCTAAGTCTTCAGCTGTTATTCCAACAGGTTTTTTGGTCCCTCATTGCGCACATGCACATAGACACACAATTCTCCCTGTTATACTTTTAGAATAGAATCCATTTTATTAAAAAGTAATATTGTAGAAAGTTTGAAAACAAAAGTAAAATAATAAGAGAAAGAAAATTTAAATCACTCCGCGCTTACTATTTTCATCTATTTCCTTCTAGACATTTTAATATGCAGGTTGAATTAAAAATATTTAACAAATTTGGAATACTTTCGTAAACTGTTTTTTATTAACTTAGAATTCAAGAAAAAACACTTTTTCCTTGACTCCACGTATTATTCAAAACATGATTTTGATGACTCTATTTTAGTGTCATAGCAATGCATCACTATGTACTTGATCCTAATCCCTTACAGTTGGATAGCTAAAATATTTCCTTTTGAAAAAATGAAACTGCAAAGAACATTATGGTCAATTTCTTCTCTGCCTTAGATAATCTTCTGATGTAAGATATCTAGGAGTGAAATGACTAGATCAAACAAATTTTTAAGTTTGGCGATACAGATGACCAGATTGCTTTCCAGGAAGGGTCTGCCACTTCACTCTCCTTCCCACCAGTAACAGGAATTTGCCTGTCTCGGAGCACCTTCATCCACACTTACTGTTAACACTGAAAACTTCCCAGTTCTCCCTTTTATACCAGCTGCATATGTGCTCAAATGCGCCCCCTCCCTCAGAAAGATGTTTTCTTACTTTTGACTGGCTTTTCACAAGGAATTTTTCTTCCTCGACGACAAGAACATTAAGATAAACAGGCAAGAGAAAAATATAACCATATAAAACTAAAGAACCACAAAATCAGGGAGTGCATTTCGTTTTACTTCTCGAGCATCTTAAAATAATCTGAAAGTTTGACAAATCCTCTCAGTTTTATAATTTAAAATTACTCATTTTCTTTCTTTTTCTCTTCTTTTAAACAAAATCTTGTACCCAGACTATCACATATATATCTTTAAAGGGAAAATTAAAATTACTCATTTCAGTTTGTTAAAGGAAAGAACTATTTCTCAATTCACAAACAATATTCTGTTCCCCAACTCTTTTATGAGGTGCTCATGACTCCATCAGTCCTTCATCTTTATCTACCAGGTTCTTTATTCATTCAGTTTTAAAAATGTGCTGGCATTGTGCAGAATAGTGTAGAGATGGACTCAAATTTGAAAAAGCACACTGACTGAAGCTCCTCATCTTTCTACCTTAGGTTCTCTTAGGAATGAAATATCATTTTTAAAACATCTACAAATGCTGAATAAATTTTTAAAATTGATTCAAACCTTGGAATCCTCAATACTTTTGGGGGGGAAAATAATTTTGAAAGCCAGAAATAAAGCAAAACTGTCGACAAGAGACCCTGAAAATCACTAGATCCTGAAGAGTGAATACAGCTATCTGTCATTCCTAATACTCTCCGTCATTTCTGACCCACTCTGTTACGGTCACAGTAAACACATAGTAGTCCTATAATGAATATCTCTTCAGCCTAGTAAATGTTACTTCAGAGCCTGTAAATGGAAAGCAATTTTCCTGTAGTTTCTAGAAGAATTATACCCACCATTCTTAAAATTGTTACAATTATACATACTTTGCCTTTTTTTTAAAGTTTTGACAAATTTAGAAGCTGCCCCAAAATGTAAGTCTCATAAGGCATCTTATTAATCATTGCACTAACAGAACAAATTGAAGAAGAAGGATCAGAGACAGAGATTAATTGATGGATTCCTTACAGCACATCATCTGTAGAGATCAGAAAATGTTCCACAATCTGATCCAATGCCCATCCATATGTTAACACTCAACTTTTCTAAGCAATGTGGTTGTTTTAGATTTCCCCATGCTGGATCCATAAATCCAATGTACTTTTTAATACAAGTTTTTAAGTATATAGCAAACACAATGCTAAAGTTGTATCTTCTAAATCAACAGTGATAGAAATATCACTGGACATTGGTTTTTCAATAACTTCTACCAGTTATAAAAATTCTAGTAGTGTCAGTTACTTTTGGAAATTTATAATAATTGGTTTTTTGAAATTTTAAAGTTATTTGGACATTTGGAATCCAAATACCATTTTAGACATTACTTGGAGGCAATTTATTTATACACTCTTTACTGGCTGAAAACTGCCTTTTGGTATAAAACCAAGTTCCCCATAACTATCAGGTTACTGTTAGTATTCAGACATGTAAACCAAAAAAAAAAAAAAAAAAGGTCTAAATGAAATCATATTTGAAAGACATAACCAGGATTTCCAAGGAAATTTAAAATAATGAGAAATATTTGCCATCAGCAGGCAGCCATTCCGGTTGATATTCTTCTCCAGTTGGCCAATGTGAAAACAGATTTTGTCAAAATCAGCATTAGAAACCCAACCAAATATTATGATAGTGTGCATAATTCTTGCATGAATATGCAATTAGGTCCCTTGGATTGGTGTTTATTATAACATTTGTCAGCATTGCCATTGTAAAAAAGCACTGTTGTGGAAGATTTATAACATAGCTATAAAAATTCTGAGATGAAACTTGATAAGCACAGTTTTTATCTTAAGTTTTTTTTCTTAATTACAAACCTTAAAGTAAACTTCAAAGGTAATGAAGATACTTACTCATATTTTACATATGGCGTTTCAAAATGTACCTGTTACTTTAAAAATAAGAAATTCTATTTCCTATAAATTATAAATTAGTTTATTATTTTAGTTTTTACTAAAAATACCTGGCAGATCAATATTGAATATTAAGTACTAATCTTACCATTCACAGAATGACATTATTATATTTTACATGATTTTAGAAATGTGTTGAAATTTTGCTATATATCTATATCTTGGCAGAAGTTCACTCAAAGATTCCAGAAGTTTGCCAACATTTTAGGTGAAGTTAGGTCCAATTTGTGGTCAGCACCCTCTTTCTTGTGAATGCTGGACTAAAAACGGTTGCAAAACAAGAGTCAGCAATTCTGACCATTTTGTTTTGACTTTGGGGTTTCTTTGAATCCAAAGCTCAAAACCAAACCTGGCGGAGGAGAAGGAAAAGAAAGAAGCAAGGCAATCTGACAGGAATAAAACACCAGAAAGATGGAAAAACTTCTTCAAATCTCTAAAAACCAAAACCTATGAATTTCTACAATTTTCTCTCTAACACTGAAGTTTAAGTCTGTGCCTCTTCCTTAAAGGAGAAGGAATAAGGAAATATGAAGAAAAGTATGAATGTATTTTAAAACACTCTTTAAGGCTAATATTTGGTAGAATCCCACTCTTAATTTGGCTGAAGGCAAGGAACTTCTAATATTCAGTGAATATTAAAGAATTTGACAAATAAGACAGAAACCATAATAAAATGCCTTATGGTTACCTAGTGCTTTATGGTTTCAAAGCACCATTTGCATACTTTCTCTTATTTGATCCTCACAACTGGATTTCAACAAGATCTAGAGAATCTCAATTAAATTGAATCATGAGTCTACCATCTTAAAAATTCATTCAGTCATCGTTGAAATCAGCTTGATACCAGGATTCTTAAAAAGGGCTGACGGTCACATATAAGCACCACATCATTTTGAAAGATATTGCCTTCAAAGATCAAAAGCACCTTAACACATTCTGTGGATGATATATTATACAAAAGGCTGGTATGGTCTGGCTCCCTCAAAGGCCAGATTTTACAGCCTTCTATTTAGGGCTCTGTGAAGGAGATTTCCACCTGCAGCCAACAAACGTAGATGACCTCAAAGCAGCTGCTATAGACAGCTTTTTATGATTTCCAGTCTTCAAAAGGGAGAAAAATGTCTATAAGAATATGGAAAGAGATCAAACAGTTGTTGAACAAAAGAAAGCAACATCATATAAATGTTGTTAGAATAACAAGTGAATGGATGGATGGATACATAAATGGTAGCACTATTCTTTTACTGGAGATAATTTCGTGACTTCACAGGTAGTAAATCCTTAATTGTTACTGGGCAGGCCTTGAAAAGATTGTCTATTTGGAATACCATAAGTTTAGTGAAATGGTTAAACTAGAAATGGTTCCAAGGAGATCCACCAGATAATTAGATCATTAGGTCTAGAAGGAGTAATAATAACTATAGAAATAAGTAATCATTTCTATAGCAATCTATTTATTGTATTGTTTGTTTTCATGGCAGCATATGTTCCAAACACTGTATTGAGTGTTTTCTGTGGCTTTTGTATCTTCATAATAATCCTAGGGTATAGACACTGTATTGAGTGTTTTCTGTAGCTTTTGCATCTTCATAATAATCCTAGGGTATATACCCCATAGTGATGAGGGCACTATGGAACAAAGAAGTTAAATAATTTTCCCAAGTTCAACCAGTTTATAAGTAGTGTGGCTAAGACTTACACACTGTCAAGGATTTTAGAGACCAAATTCTTAGGGATAGAGGTTATTTGGGAAAGATTATATGATCATTATATTCCACTAGAAATGTTGTGGTAAAACAAGCAACTATTTTTTATCTTTGTTGAGAATCAGGAACGTGAGCATGAGCTTATGGTGTCGTGTAGTGGAGGGATGTCAGCTCTGCAATGAAACTGGGTAGGCAGACTACTGTGGGAGTTTTCAAAGAAGCTTTGAAATAATTTTCTCTGGGTGTTTTAAAGCCACATCTTCCTCAGGTGGTTTCAGTCCAATCCTACCAAAAGAGAAAAGACAAATATCTTTTGATTAACATAATGGTTATAAACACCAGCTTTGGAATTTGACCGAAGTGGATTGAATCACAGGAATGTCCTATCATGCTCTGTAGGTCCAGGCAACTTACTTTACCTTCATCTCACAGACCATATGAGGATTGACTGAAATATGTATGGGGTAAATGTTGATAGTAGGCGCTCATTAAACGGTAGTCTCTATTAAAATGTGTATCGTCATCATTATTATTTTAATTATTATATCCTATACAATTCTGTGGCAATAAAAACTATGAACAAGGCATCACCTTCACTACCAGTGGTTTAAAAACATGCAAGCATACATTATATAAAGAGCAAGGCTGCTTTAAAATAAACTGGGAAATATGACTTGGATTTGGTTTCTTTACCCAAAATAATTTTCTCCTGGAATATGTGATACTAGCATCCAATCTTAGCCTATGCGTCTTTCTAAATGGGGCAAAACATACACTACAGGTGAACAGGGGAGACCAAAACTCCTAATCTGCTACTGTAATACCACATATGAAAAAGAAAGCATAGGTAAATCGCTTTAAAGGGATATATATATATATATATGAATTCATAAAGGAGATTGCTACTCCTTTGCTAGTAGCCAAGACACTATTTTTAAGTATATGCTTTCCAAATCAGTGGGGATTTATTAAAAGCAAATAAATCTTGATGGAATCATTGGTATCATTTTTTCTATTATTTATTACATATCCCCCCCTTTCTGCTTGTTCTTGCTGTGTTCATTTTTGCGTTCTTCTGTGTCTGCTTGTCTCCCTCCGCTGCAGCGCCCCACCGAGTAAGCTCACGGCGCAGCAGCCTGCCTGCTCCTGGCAGCTCGCCCTGCTCCCGGGGGCTTTCCCTGTCTGCAGCGGCTTTCCCTGCCAGCGGTGGCTTGCCTTCTTAAGGTGGTCTGCCAGCTCGAGGAGGCCCAGGGAACCGAACACGGGGCCTCCTATGTGGTAAACCGGCGCCCTACCAACTGGGCTACAGCCGGCCCCCATTGTGTATCTTGATTGTGGTGGTGGTGGTGGTTGCACAAATTTATACATGTGCTAGAATGACAAAGAACTATGTACTTTACACCAAAAAATATCAGTTTCTTGGTTTTGATATTGTACTATAGTTAAGTAAGTTGTAATCAATGGAGGAAACCATGTGAAGGGTATACAGAACTTCTCCATAATATATCTTGAAAACACCTTATGAATCTATAATTATTTCAAAATGAAAAGTTGAAAAATGACAATAAAAGTCAGATAATTACCATGACAATCCTTTGAATGCTAAAGTACCATATAAATGTAAACTACCATGAATCTTTAGGAGCCATTCATAAATATTTGATTCATGTTATATTGCACAATTTTTCTTCAAGTGTTCCATGAAAGTGAAACCAAAATTTTGTGCATAATAGTATTTGGGTCCTAGAATAAAACTTGAGACTCGGTTCAACTCTACCCCCGAGAACTGAGTGTCAGAGTCTGGGTCCTTTGCTCCATGCTGACGTTCTTGGCCAGATTTATTCTCATGTGTGGATTTGTAATACTGGGAGGAGCTTCATGTCCTATTTCTGCTTATTATTAAACTGGATAGCTCACTTTAAAAATGTATGCACTTCAGTACCTAACCTGTAAAGTAGAAATAATAAACAGAATTATTTAAAGTATCAGAAGAGGTAAATGTAAAGTGCCTCATGGAAGGTAATTATTTAGCCAATGCTGCTATTGTTGTTTATGCTGTTTCAATGTTGGATGTGTATATAGAGCAAAATAATAATTCAGTCTTTTAGAAGGGCTCATGAGAGGAGAACACATCATAAAAAAAGAAATATTAAATAGCCTGCCCTGTTTCTAAAGAGAATCAGGATATTTTAAACAGCATGGCACTTTGTGCCCAATTTTGTTTGAAATGCTTTTCAAACAAAATCATAGAGATTTAATGTTTTGTCCATGGCATATGTAATCACAGTCTTAAGTCTTCCTGCATGATCACTGCCACGCAGGAATCTAAATCCTGCAGTCCAAAAAGAACTCTGGAATTTGCATATAAAGTTTTTCATATGAAAAATAAATGAAAGCTCAATTGGTATATCCTCTGGGAACTTTTTTTTGGGGGGGAGGGACTTATTTTTGAATAAATTTGTCTTGAAAGATGTGCTTTTGGTGATAGTAATTGAGGAAAAGGGCTGCCTCAGGAACTAAGCGTTTTACCCATGCTTGATTTGAACACCTGCGACTCACTCATTCCTTCCTTCAGGAAGGAAAAAAGGAAAGGTGTATCTTCAGAGAATCAGAGGAGGAGCATCGCTACCAAAATGTACCCTTGGACATCTGCGTTATTTCTGCCATGTACATAGTCTTTGAAAGTTTGGCTCTTGACCTAACCTCTTTATTCACACAGATAGTTTTGCATTCTGATGCTAGTGGATTTACACAGTATCTCTGAAAAGCTGTGCATAATATAGATTTGGTATAGATTTATTTGAGATTTAAATATCAGTTTTTGAAAAGATAAAGTTGGCCCTTAGCTACACAAAATCTATCAAAATTTAAAATGAGTAATTTTTTCATATCTAATATTTTATATGATACTTTTTCCTCCTTGCCTAGAAAGTTGAAGGGAGAATTATTTAATATCCTATTCCTTTTTAAAACTTTGATTCAACTCCAAGTGGCTCATTTGAGAAATGATGGTAGAGTATAGGACCTTCTGAAATTTACTAAAATTTTTCTGACTTGAAAAAAAGTACCCAATTTCAAATATCCTGACCATGGCGGCGGGGCGGGGGAGTGGTGACTGTAGTGAACAAGCATTTGACAAGTAGTGGTTTTCTTAATTGTAGAGCTTATTGAACTCACCACACCATTTCTTTCATCACTATTCATTTGCCTAATCTCACTGAAGTCCATTAAAATTAGAGCAGATGGGCTCAGTTAAATATATTTTGGATGCCACTTTGTTTCAAGATGACAGAACCACAAATTAAACTTCATACCCTTTATACGTGTACTACATTTCATCAAATCCAATCAACTGCTTCTAAAGTTAACATAAAACAGGCTGAAAAATGCCTAGAACTCAAAGCATTATACAACAAAACACAACAAAAAAAAAATCTTTCCAATTTACATTGCTGCAAAAATATGCTCCACACCTCAATCCAAACCACAAGGTCTTTGCCCAGGACACCCCCCAGGACTTCTACTTCTATACTCAGAGTCCCTCCCTCCACTGTATGATTCACATTCATGAAAATATGCATCCATACAAAATATTTCCATCAGAAAATACTCTTGCATGTATTTTCGTATGGATAGTGCAAATGTAAATTTTTGTTTTACTCTTGCCTCAAACCATAAAAAGGGTTTGACTTTTCTTCCTTTTCCTCTGTGCCTGGGGACTTGAACTCTTTTTTAGTAATGAACATCTCTTTCTTGAGTATTTCATATACTATAATGTTAATGATTGCTGAACATTTCCATCTTTTGTCACTAAAATGGGTGTTTAAGTGAGCATCAGTAAGCATACATTGAAAATAAATCCAAGAATTACCCCAGTTCTTGACTGAGCCTTCTCCTACACAGATATATCAAGCCTGAATATAATTACTAAGACCAGCAGCCGGTCAAAGGTAGAAAAGAAAGTGTCTGGAATTGCCATTCAGGAAACCTACAGAACACTCATTGATTAGATGAGGGTCATTGACTCAATGAGAAAAACAGCATTTTCCCCGGGAACAGAGCAGCTTCCTCTTGGAGAGATTCAAGAGTATCTATGAAGTTCAGGTAATTTGCCATATCAAGAAAGGAGTTAGGAAGAATTAAAAAATGCGGTCCGAACCTTGGCTCTGAGTGGAGAGATCTGAGCCGTATTTTATTACATTATGACATTTTGTGGATTCTAACAGCTTGCCTACATAGTTTTACCTTTGTAGCAAAAAATAATCAGAAGGCTTTAAGTGAACTGACTGTGTTATAATTTTGTTAAATTCCTGGTAATCTATGTAAGACATAAAATTGGGTCCAGATTGGTACTTTGGGGAAGCTTAGATTCCAGTATTTGTAGAATCTAAGCATTAGGGAAACAATAGGAGTTTAAAATCTTTAAAGAAAAATAGTACCACATGAAACTTTATGTCTTTAGATATGTACCTGCTCGAAGCCTTATATAATTACATAATTAGTTACAAAGGAAATCTTTAGCTATGTAACTTGTCCAGGTCAGCCTCTCTTGTTTAAATAGCATAGCATGGGGTGGGGGACTTTCAAAGGCAGAAACCATTGCAGAAATGTATTTATTGTCTGCATAAAATTTAAAACATTTGAGTGGAAACCAAATCACACAAAATGACATAAGGAAACCGGGCAACTATTTGCATTGTATAGGATAGATTATTGGTTAATAACCTTAATATATAACTAATTCTTATATAAATATAAATGAAATGGATAAAATTAAGGTTAAACACAGCAAAAGAGCACTGGAAAAGTCAACAAAATATTTTTTTATAATACACAACATAGCTTATAAACATATAAAAATGCTCAAACAAAATGCTTACCAAAGAAAGGCAAAGTTTAATAATTGCATTGATTTTTCATTGTTGATTTTTCAAACTATCAAAGATGAAAAAGAGTTAAAATATCTACTGTTAGCAAGGGACTCCCACACTTGGCTGGCAAGAGAGTGAATTGTTCAAAAATCAAAACAAAATTCTCTGGGGTACAATTTGGCTTATGAATTAAAGTTATAAAATCATTGTACACACTTTGACACAAATATTTAATTTATGGGAATTTAACCTAAGGAAATAATAAAGAATATGTATAAATATTGGACTATCAAAATATTCATAATAACCTAAACATCTAAAATAAAAAACAAGTTCTAATTTTAAATCTATGCACCCATTGCAAGGCTGGTGTAGAATAATAGTACATGTTGTGGAAAGATGTTTCTAATAACTGAAAAAAGTAAAAAAAGCACTTTATAAAATAATGCGTAACGCATGATTTCACTTCTGTTTCATACAGGGATGTATGTGAGTTTGTATGTGTAGATGTAAATACCTTTAAATCTATAAACATGTAGATGTTTGCTTTTTATGTGTTACAGGCTAACTGGTCAATTTTTGTAGTTGTTTATATTTTGTCTAAGTTTTCTAACATCCTTCTGTAATCAGAAAAATAATAAAATTACTTTATATTAAAGAATAACACAGTACAGTTTGTAAGCTCAATTTTAGATGAAGTGTAGAAAGCTGTTACCCAGGTGAGAAGTGGCTTCTTAACTCTAAAATATTAACCTAGGCAATTAAGATGCTTAGTAATGATACTATGCAATTTCTTTTTTGGGTTCTAAGAAACAGAACAGTCTAACAAATTAGATGTCCCCGTTGTGATTCCTTCCAATCATTGCCCCCCCCCCCCGAGGATGTACAGCATCCGGAATTCCGACAGCATAGATTAGTTTTCCGGTTTTTATACTTTTGTATATAAATGAAATCATATAATAGTATTAGTTAGTGTCTAGCTTTTTCCTGCAGCCTTATATTTGTGAGATTCATCCTTAATGCTGCATATAGTAAGACAGAATTCCTTCTATTTCTCTGTAGAATTCCTATAGGTAATGCTTTATACAGAGAATTTGCCTGAAAGAAAATACTTGATTAGGACTAAGAGAATGCTCATTGTCACTTATAAAATCAACTGGAGGGCCCGGCTAGATAGCTCAGTGGATAAAGAGCTCGCTGGGAAACCACATGGGAGGCCCTGGGTTCGGTTCCCGGGGACCTCTCCTAGCGGGCAGACCGCCTTGAGAATGGAAGCCGCCATGGGCGGGCCGGAGCCGCCGTGGGCAGGGCAAAAAGCTGCCACGGACAGGCAAAAGCCGCCACGGGCAGGGCAGG